>VUQR01001998.1:0-22497 GCA_015108515.1 Hemichromis elongatus | reverse complement strand
CAAGGTTCCTCACAGTGTTACTGGAGGCTGAGGTAATGCCATCCAGAGCAAGAATCTGATTAGATACCATATTTCTAAGATTTTCAGGGCCGAGTACAATAACCTCAGTTTTATCTGAATGAAGCAGCAGAAAGTTAGAGGCCATCCAGGTCTTTATGTCGTTAAGACATTCCTGCAGTTTAACTAATAGGTGTGTGTTATCTGGCTTCATGGATAGATAAAGTTGGGTGTCATCTGCATAGCAGTGAAAATGTATACTATGTTTTCTGATGATACTGCCTAAGGGAAGCATGTATAATGTAAACAGAATTGGTCCTAGCACTGAACCCTGTGGAACACTGTATTTGACCTTAGTGTATGAAGAGGACTCTCCATTTACATAAACAAATTGCAGTCTGTTGGATAGATAATAGAAAAACACCACTGTGTGTTGTAACAGGAAGTGATTCATCTATATATGCTGTCATATGATGCAATTTTCCTGACAGCACCATCAAAATTGAAACTTTTTTTTTTGCAATGCATCTCAAGTCTAAATATTTTACACTATCTCTTTTTGCGCTGGGCTTCTTTCTTTGGGACATCCAGTTGACAAAGACAGCTTTCATTCACAGCACTGAGTCCTACTGACATTCATCATTCAGCATTTTTAAAGGTCTAAATTTTAAGGTCGGATCAGATTGTAACAACACCTTCTGCTTTCTGCATGGAAAACGAAAAACTGTGTTGAACATCAGTAGTTTAAAATATTGCATCGTAACAATCACGATGACACTCATTTCTAAAGGTTGACACATGCTGTGATGAAGGTCCTCTGGCTCGGCTGTACTGCACAAAGAGCAGATGACTGTGAGTCCTGTTGGCACCCCTGTGCAGTGTGCGCTGGATCCTCTCCAGCCTGACTGACATTTGTAAGACTGTAAAAATGGTTCCTCTTACCGGTCCTCATTTGCAGCTCCTTGTCATCACCATCAGTGAAAATGTAAGTCTGAAACAAACAAGGAAACGCTGTAAGAGTTGTACAAGTGCACAATTGCACAAGCTAATGCTCTCCACTGAGGACACAATGAAGCACAGCTTCGCTCTTTTGTTTCCTCTCGTTGATCAAGACGAGAATTCACAAGAGAAAGAGCAAAGATAGAGCAAAAGTAGGAGAGACGGCTGAAAGATGGCTTTTTTATTGATTTCAGAACCACAGAGTCACCGCCACCGACTCTGAGCACGCACTGATTTGGGTTTGAAGGTCAAATGAGGTTTTCTACATTCATCGGCTACATTCCTCACTGGGAGTGATTCTTTATGCACCATCTTCAGCTTTTGCCTGAAGGATTAATCAGCTTCCTAATCTTCTTTATACTGTATGATTAGTTAAACGGACAGGATGGCATGTGGGTGGAGCTTCAGCAAGGAGCAGGCTGATCTGATCTATTTACTGATCTGAGAGCAGTAAAATAATGCAGCATGAGGCCTGTAATACTCTCCAGCATCTGGGAGTAAATAGTTAACCAGCACAGAAGAGCCCCATGATTGCAGTCCTAAATCTGGTACGAGCCAAACTGCTGACACTGGGTTGACAAACCGAAGTGGAACTGCTCAGTTCTGTCTGAGCGTGACGTGTCGGGCTGACGCGGAGCAGCCTGGTTGTGCAATAACGCTCCTTCTCTGCAAAACTGAGGCTCTTTGTCTGCACTGGGGCTCGATAACTGCTTCTAATAGTGCTCAATTCAGACCTGGTCACAGCACTTGCTGTGCTGATGCCTTTAAACGTCAGGCGAGTTACTTCAGTGAAAAGCCTCCATTCAGTCACATTGGCTAACATCAACTCTACATGGCGTCGTGTTGTTTCTTGACCTCAGCGCGGTGCAGGAGTAGACGTGAAATATTAAAGGGCCTACACAACCTCTGAATCTTCACGTGCTGGTTTCTTAAACTCTGTCAGCTTTTATTCATCCTGCTCGCTGTCTTTGCTCCCATGTTTCTCCACATACAGACATTTTTTTAGCCAATCAGCACAGACCTGATGATTGATTTTAGCATTTCTATCTTTACTTTCTGACCCAGTCACTGCCATCTGCAGACAAGCCTGTCACTGATGACCAGCAGGAGCTCTGGCCAGGTTCAAGTTGCAGCGGTCTATTCTCACAGTTACACGGGACCCAGACCACTCTGTCGGACGACGGTACAAGTCCTTTTACTGGAAAAACAAACATTTGCAGAGGAGAACGATGTAATCTGCCCTAAGAATCTGGCACGGCAAAGGTCCAAATCCAACATGTGCACCGTTTTAAAATACATTGAGGGCAAGTAGTTTAAAACCTCCCCGGGTGGCCTCAAACAGGATTCCTCCAGCTGAACTGCACAGGTCTCAGTCAGGCTGTTCCACTGTGCTGCACAGCTCGATCGAGTTTTTTAAATGTGCTGCGGTTGTACTAAATGTCACCGGGGACAAACTTTCACCACATTAGCTATGCAATCTCAAAATCCACCCTGAAGAGACACACAGCGCACACAACAGTAAATCCTTCACGACCAACATCTGTGTCTATACCACAATCTACTACACGCTGCAGGAATGTGTTTATGTCCCTCCGGTTAGTTTGAGCTCACTCCCAGTGCAGAGCTTTACCTGACACCGCAGCACTGCGGCGCGCTGAGCTGATGGGTTACAGAGAGCCTGACACGTTTAAACCCAACGGCCACCGTGCACGAACGCTGCTGCTCTGCACTGAAAGCAACATCTGCACTTTAGCCACACAAAGTTGTGTCCATGTAAAGCACAACCTTTCAGCTCTGCAGCTAAAATAGCTTTCAGCATCGGGGACACAATTACACTCACGTCTGCAGATAAGAATTACTCTCACTATTTTGTAGCCACACGTATTTTTCGATCTATCGATTAGTTGTTTAGTCTACAGCGGAAGGTTTGGATGTGCAGCGCACAAAAAGCAAAGCTGAACAGGTGGATACTGGAGCGCACGGCCACATGACTAACAGCAGTGAGACTCACCTGTTCCTTAGCCTGAGACACCCAGGTCTGAATGAGCAGCTCCAGTCTGGACTTGTGATACTTCCTGGTTGTCTTTACTGCAATAAAAATGTCCTTCAGCTCCAACTTGTCATGTGACCTAAGCTCCTGAGGTCCACCGGCGCCTCTTTCAGGGATTCTTCTAACACCCTTCCCAGTTTTGGGATTGCTGTTCGCGCCAATTTCAGTTTTGGTGGCTTTCCCCAGCCCTTCTGAGCTCCTGTTAGGACCCGCGGTTATGTCTTTGTCCCCTGCTGGAACCCTGACTTGGTGTGACGTCCCCACCTGGGCAGGTCTGACCTGGGGTCGGGGCTTAGGCAGGTTCACTTGGCGTGCAGCGGGCTGGAGGGCTGGAATGAGCAGGAGCAGGAGGCCGCAGAATGCAAGAGCAAACAGGAAGCAGAACTTGCTGACCCCGAGTGAAGCTATGTGCATCCTGACTGGCTGATGGAGCAGATTCATCAGCCTCCAGGGCTGCAGTCCCTCCCAGCAGCACCCTGTCCCATCATCACATCACGACGAGGAGTCCTGCAAAGAAAATGGGAGATTCAGCAGCGCATCGAGAGGCACGTTCATCCCGAATGCTCAGTTTAACGATTTAGCAGCACAAAGTCGCCGTCTCCTGCAACGACACAGGTCCAGCTGAAGCTCTGCTATAAAAGCCAAAGCTGTTTAAAATGTATAAGAACAAACATGATCAGATTAAGGCGGCGTAATTATGCCAAACACCCATTTGATTCGAAGAATCCAATGACTGGGACACGTTACATGTTGGAGGGATTCCTGTTGTGCTGATCACCAATCAGCTGTTTGTTTCATTTCATTATTTACCGTGTTTTCGGTGGACAACAAGGTGCCCCTGGCTGAGACCCCTCCCCCACAGAAGCTGGATGTCAAACTGCGCTGATGAAAGGTCCGTCTCCACTTTAACCCAGAGGATGCAGCATTCACGTAGTCTACGACAGTCACACCGTTCTCTGCTTCACGTAGGTGAGCAGGGGCAAAGGCAGACCCAGGTCCGCCTGAGCCCCAAAACCAGGACCAGCTTTGTGACTGCTGCAGAGATTTTTCCCACCGTATCAGAGCCTAAAACTTGTGCACAGCCACGGTCATCTGCCATGCCACTTCATTAAAAAAGGACATTACTTTTGCACGCATTGCTTTTTGCATGATGTGTTATATTTTCTGTGTGAAGGACTTACTGCGTACTTTTTAATCCTCCATTTCACAGCTCGTTCTCACATCTGTTTCCACTACTGGATTCTCCTCCATGCAAACGGAGCCACTTAGTTGCAAAATGGAGAAAGGGGTTTGCTGCCAACCCCCATCTGCAGAGGTTAGACTGCAGTCCTACAAATGGATGGCATGTGTCTAATACTGGAAACCATTTAGGAACAAAATCCGAGTGCATGATCTGAGAGGCTGCACACAGACTGCAGCTGCGCTCAGCAGGAGCACCTCCACCACACACAGCATCTGCTCTTCAGCTGAACTCATATACAGCATGTCTGTGCAGACAGCAAAGGAACAACTGTACCCCAAAGCTCCAAGCTGCCAATCACTAAACACTGGAACAACTTTCAGTGTTGTTCACGTCTCCTCTTTGCCGTCTTCTTTACCTTTGATTCTCCAGCCTGTCGTGGCAGATGGTTAACCCTCGCTGAGCCAGAGAGCTTCCTATTAAAGGGGAGCTCTTTTATCCCACTCTCACCAAGTGCTTTCTTACAGGCGACTGGTGTTCACTCTCCACTCTTATAGGGTCTTTGTCTTACACCGCAAAGCACCTGGAGACATTCCCCAGCACAGATGGAGAGAGTGAAGATTGGCTCCTTTTGATGTTTTTCCTTTTTTATGGCATTAAATGCGACATCCAGGGTAACCACCCTCACATTCACGCCTACACTTAATAGAACCACTGAATGACCTGAGCACATGCGTGTGTTTGGACTGTGCCAGCGCAGTGAAAACAACCCTGGATATAAAACACACGACAGTATACTATCAGTCATGCTTGGCCTCCCCAAAGCCCACACCTGAACCTTACTGAAGCGGCGCTGAATAAAGGATGTCACTGCACAAACTTTTTGGGGAGCATTACGTTTGTACCGATTTTACTGTTGTCTTCTTTCTGCTGCCCCCACAGCGGATCAGCTCAGCATCCCTCCTTTCCACATGTCCAAACCATCTCAGCCTCGTCTCCAATCCTCTTCAGCTCAGCCTCTCGTCTTTTTGTCCAAGCCACACAGCACAGCTCGCTACCAACATGTAAACCTTGCCTTTCACGCCTGCTGTTATCCTTGTGTCACAAACCGCTTGTAAACGTGTTTAGTAAATAAGTCACTCGGTCTCGTGTCGGTGCGTCCAGCCGTTAACCCAGCAGACTTTTTACTTTTACTGAAACTCTTTCGTGTATCCTGTGCCGTGCGCGTCGACTTCTTGTGCTTCAACAAGAGCTCGTTAAATGGGGAGATTTCACAGAGGAGTCTGGTACGACACGTACCGGGGCTTCGCACAAACTTACCGAGAAACATCAGAGGACACGCGTTTACCACAGGAAACACCAGGGAAGCCTCTACCGCAGCACAAGTGGGAAACCGTCTCCGGTTTGTTGGACGGTGAACGCCGCCTGGACCCGCTGCGCGACTCGTCGTCTTCCCCCTTTGTTCCGCCGGGCTTCCCCGGTGCGCCCCCAGCTCAGACCACGGCTCTCGGTTAGCCTGACAGTAGAACAAGCCCGGTCCACCGGCAGAGTTACACGGTGTGCTCCTGGTTAGGGTTAGCCAAACACTCCACAAACAACGCACTCACGTCAGACACTCGCTCCAGGTTAACCACGGTTAAGAAGGCAGTTCCGGTCAAACCTTTCAAAATAATGAATAAGACGAGCAGGTTTTTTCGTCGATGTTGGTAATACCCTGTGTTTGAAGCTGTGTTTGAAGCTGTGTTTGTCTGTTTCGACTTTCATTAAACAGGAAATATAAATTATGTCGAGTGGGACTGAATTAGTTCTATAACATAGACATCGTTGGTGGTGTTACGTTTTATTTCCTTGTTTCAAAGGTTAATGCCAACCTTTGTATGTCACCAATCACAGTTTCAGACATGATTTAAACGATCGTGTTAAATGTCTTCATCTTTTTATCGTTTTTAAAATGTTCGAAAGACGTTTCAAGTTTCAAGTTCTACCTCAGCGCCCCCTGCCTGTCACGTTTGCCTACTGCACCAGTATGTCAGGGCTCAGCAACCTGTACTACCAACATTATTTCTATTTATTAGTAATATCAGTAAGCTGATGTGTTACGTTCGTAAGCCTTCCGATGACGGTGACACAGCCTTCATTGCAACGTTTAGGAACATGACCCATGAGCCTACTGATTTCACTAATAAGTGGAAATATTTTAAATGTTTGACCAAATGTAAGGTCTCTGCAATGGATTTTTAAAACTGATTATTTTAATTTTGCCTTGTCATTACAGTAATACCATATTCTGTTGGATTTAACAAATAAGACGTAGAGGAACAAAAGGCTTTAAAAATGGTCAAAGACAGATTTATTTCAGCATTTAACCTACACATGATATAATTAAAGAACGTAAATAATCACTCAAAGCATACCAATAGAGTAATAAATCTTTTCCAAAGCTGCACACAGCTACTGGAAACGGGGAAAAGAGACACGCGAGGCTCCAGCGCAGCAGAGTCGAGAGCCTTGCTCTGTGGTTATCTTGCTATCACTGGCTTCACTGCTTCAGGTAGTCTTGTACACCAGAAGTAAATCTCCATATCGGCACAAGATTCTATCCATTAAGGGAATCAGCTGAATGAATAAAAGTACATAAAACAGAAACGAGTGATTTGCAAATCAAACTCATATTTTTTTCGAAAATTCATTCCATACTATCGACCATAATATTTTACTTCTGAGATTAGAATACACTATTGGTAATAAGCATATTACAGCATTAGTTTGAATCATATCGATCTGATAGTTGACAGTTCAGTCGTGTAAATAGGGAGTCTTCTTCTTCACAAGAGTTTGTGTGAAGTTGGGTTGTATTATTTAAAACACTGCAGATAATACCCTTCTCTTTATTTATACATGAAGCCAAGTGATACAAATCAACAATACAGGCATGTGTTGGATGTCCCGTCCTTCTCCTTAATTATCCATCTTGATAGTCTTTTAGTCCATTATAGTCCATCTTTGGAGAGACATTAAAGTTTTAAAATGTTTAAAATAAACGTGCGTGGAAACAAGTTTGCCTCTAGTCTTCTGCATCCATCTGACTTAGAGACACAAAGTTGTAAACACCATAGGTGAACTCAGACCGTATCCTGAAGATAGGATAAAGTGGTTCGGTGAAGCTGCAGTGGAACGTGTGGATGTGCGTCAGTGTATGAAAAATGTTTCTGTAGAAGGAGACAGTACCAGCAGACCAGTCCAAATACACTCCCACAATGTTCATTTCAGTGGAGGGAGCAGGGCTATCTATGATCCGGACTGAGTTATTGTGCCATGCAGAATAATTATCAGCAGAACAGTCCAGACTCCAGGAGTTGTTGTTCCCACCAATACGACTGTCAGCACTGCAGCCACTCCTTTTAATCCCTCTGTAAGTCACTCCTATAGATACCAGCCCACTCCAGTCCACCTCCCAGTAACAGCGACCAGTCAGGCCACTTGTACACATCAGCTGGTACCAGTTCTGAAACCTGTCCGAGTGATCAGGATACAGCCATTCCTCATCGTCATCTGTCACAATGTTGTTCTCTGACAGGTAAAGGCTCCTGTGTACTGTGTTTGGGTCCATTTTGAGTTCACAGGCATCTGACAGGCAGAACAAAAGGAAAACAGTTACTGACGGCTACGTCCACATGCTGAGTAGTGTCAGCATGTGAAAAAACATCATTTTAGTTTTATGCAAACTACATATTACTGCTTTGTTTATTTTTTCTACTGAGACAGCCCTGGTCTGGTTCCACAGGGTCAAGCACTGATGCCCATCAGAAAATATCACCCAGAGCAAAGGAATCCATTGTTCATATCAAATTATTTTATACCACAGCTTCAGATAAACAATTGGTAAATGTATTGCAAGTCAGCAAGTTTAAGCTATATAATAATAATAAATGTGATAACAACACGTCAGTGCTAAAACATGAAGCAAATCTTTTAACTGTGAGCTAACACTATGGTAAATGGCCTGTATTTGTATAGCGCTTCACACTACATTCAGTCATTCACACACTGGTGATGGTGAGCTACACTGTAGCCACAGCTGCCCTGGGGCGCACTGGGGCCACCGGGCCCTCTGACCACCACCAGTAGGCAACGGGTGAAGTGTCTTGCCCAAGGACACAACGAGCGAGACTGTCGGAGCCTGGGCTCGAACCGGCAACCTTTTGATTAAAAGGCAAACGTCCAACTCTTTGAGCCACGATCGCCCGTGGCTACACAAACAGAGTTCAAAGACATTTGGTAGGTGCTAAACAAATAATACAAACTCCTACATAATCACGTTTGATCATAAATGTCCTTAAAGCTTCATGAAGTATATATGTGTGTGTGTGTGTGTGTGTGTGTGCGTTCATGTTAAATTCATTAATCAACCTAAAAATACTTACATTTCCTTAGTCCTGGTTTCAGTCGTTGAGCTCCACAGTTGTCCAGGCTGGAAGAAGCAGATTAACACAGTGAAATAATTCAAACAGACAAACGTGGAAACGTTTTCATACATTTGTTGGTTTTGTTTGTTTGACTTTAGAGGATAAGCAAGGCAAGATGTGCTTGACCAGCTAAAAATTAATACCAGTGAGAATATTAACAAACTTAAAGCAACATATTTTCTCACATCTCAGAGCACTAATCTGTCCTCTAAAAAAATCTCATTTATCACTTCCAGGCTGGACTACTGTAATTCATTATTACCAGAAAGTCCTAAAACTCCCTGAAAAGCCTTCAATGAATCCAAAATGCTGCAGCCAGAGTACTGACAGGGACTAGAAAGAGAGAGCAGATTTCTCCTGTATTTGCTTCCCTTCACTGGCTCCCTGTTAAATCCAGAATTGAATTCAAAATCCTGCTTGTTTTAGGAAAAATGACCTCCAGACTTCCCTGTTCTTTGAACTTGGTAATGACTTTCCTGATGGATTTACAGCCTCAATCACTTGTATTAAATAGAACATGATGTTCATTTTGTACACTATTTCCCCAGTTAGTCTAACAAAAAAAGGATAAAGCATGATATATTTTTCCATGTGACTGACAGGTTGCTAGCCCATAAGGATGTAGTATCCATAGAAAGTGACATAATCTGTTGGTTTCTGAATAAGGTCAGGAGCACCTGTCTTCCTACCTTAGAGAGTCCAGTCTGCAGTGTGGATCCTGCAGTGCAGCAGAGAAGAGCGTCACTCCTGTGGGTCCAGGGTGATTATAGCTCAGATCCAGCTTTCTTAGATGAGAAGGGTTTGAACTCAGTGCTGAGCCCAACGAAGCACAGCCCTTCTCTGTTATCAGACAACCTGACAGGCTGTAAACATTTCAACATCACTGGGTTAATATGTTTGAAAATTTATATTAACTGTAGAAAATGTGTGATATATAACAAAATAAAAAATTCAATTACAAAAAACAAAAGTATACTCTTATCTAACCTCAGAGTTTCTAGTTTGCAGTAAGGACTCTTCAGTCCACGAGACAGCAGCTCTACTCCCGAGTCCTGCAGGTCATTATTGTTCAGGTCCAGCTCTGTCAGACTGAATGACTGGCAACCGAGAACTGAAGCAAGAACTTCACAGCTTTCATTTAATAGGCTACAACCACCCAGCCTGAAGAAAAAAAGAATGTATTCAGCGTTTGCAAAGTAAAATATATAAGAAATCCAACAAAATAGAATTTTCAGATTCTGAAGGTTAGCCACCGCAGATTCAGAAATGCTAATTTGAATATTAATGTTGTCACATGTTGTGTTGTCTTACCTGACAATTTTCAGTGTACACAGTTGACTCTCACGTGAAGTGAAGAGGTGCTTGACTCCAGAATCCATTAAGTCATTATTATTTAGATCCAGCATTTCCAGAGTAGAGGACTGCCTGTTCAGAACTCTGGAGAGAGTTTTACAACTTCTCCATGAAAGCTCACAGCCACTTAGCCTGAAGAAGTAATATTGAGCATTCATTAGAAATGTCATCACCTTAGAAGTGGAATCCAGAAAATACAGAAAAAAATACCAAGTTCAGCTTGTACTAATAAAAATGATTGAAAAATATTTGAATATAGATCATTCAGGTGTAGCTTCAGGTTTCTTGTGGTCTCTTTCATCAACACTATACGTTTTCAATACAAATGAAGAAAAGAGAAAAGCATAACATTGCACAATGAAGAACTAAATATAATAAAATAAAAAAAATCCTCCCCTAATTCACAGTTTAATTTACTGAATAAATCATGGTGGTGTTATTAACGTGGAAATAAGACAGTTTTGTGACACATGACACATGCTGGCGCACGCCTTTTCACTAAGCTTCTCAGTTTGTTTCAAAGTTCAGTTCTGAGTCAATAATCGTTCCAGTGTATTTGGATATTTCATCATGAGACCTTTAGGGCACATGATCGTGAACAGCACAGCCTCCATTTTAATCTCGTGACAACAAGAGCATTTATTTTAAAATCAATGCCAGTAAATCTAAAACATTTAATGCTATTTGATTTTATTCAGTGAAGTCCCCTAAATTCAGTGTTCTTACTGTATGAAGAAGCTGCACTCTTACTGTAAGTATACTTTATTTATATTTAAGTATTGATTATTCTGAGCTGTGGATGTCCCAGTTACTGTCTCTGTCGTCATATTAAGGACAGACTGATCATAGAAGAGATTCTGTTAAAGGTAAAGAACTTGCATTACACTTGTAATTCAGTGTTTGTTTGGAGCTGTAGTAGTGTAGCAGAAGTAAATTATGACTATTAGATTATATTTTGACCTATTGAATCACTTTTTGTGGTTGCTGTAATTCAGTGGTTCTTTTAAGAAAAATTCATATATATTTTTTTTCTTCTTAAAATGATCTATCTATCAGTGTATCTGTTGGGCTGTCTATCTATCTGTATGTTTGTCTGTGTAAATTGTAAATTGTGGGAACTGCAGCAAAACAGGGAAGACAGATTATAAATAATCATCAGTCTTCCTGGACTTTTCCCTACATCTTCTGGACCTGGTGAACTCTCTATTGGCCTGTCTAACCACACAAAAGATCATCTTCTTTGGACACCAGCATTTCTTTTGAACTTTTGATTTAAGCTGGCTAACCAGTGTAGTTTTTCTTTTCTTGTCCTGTTTTCCTTTTCGGCTTGTTTGTTTGTTTGTTTGTTTTTGTCTTTCTTTCTGTGCTTCAATGTTACTGTTTTTATACTGTTTCCTTTGTCTAGTGTAATTTTACGTAATTTTGAAATTGAATTTGAAATTTTGTAAATAAACATTTTTTTAAAAAAGAAATGATCAGTCTATTTGTAGGCTATTGAACACAGAGCATATTCGTTAAGTAAAGCTTTTACTTTGATGTGGCCATTACTAGGCTGTGGGGCCAAGTTTAGATCTGAATGCATTTACTGTTCAAATAGATCCAGTTTAAGAGTTTAAGAGCCGTAGTGTGCAGCCATCACATTAAAATGGTATGATATGGTAAGTAAGAAGTAAGAGATTAACAATTTCACAACATTCTTTTTTTTATTTTCTAAGCTATATATTTAAATATTCCAATTTTAGCATACAAATTCTGAACCCAACCTGAGAACCTCCAGTTTAAAGTCTTTCTCCAGGTCTGCAAACATCGTCTTCACGCCTGAATCCTGCAGGTTGTTGTAACTCAGGTCCAGCTCTTTTAAACTACAGGACTTGCTGAGAACAGAGGACAGAGCTTTACAGCTTCTGCTTGAGAGGTTACATCCAATCATCCTGATGGGGTAAGGTAAAAAAAAAAAACACAAGTAGGAAGTTATTTTTTTTTCTTTACAGTATTTGAGGTGACACTGACTTATCTGGTTGTGTATGAACATACAGGGATTTACTGGAAGCTTTGACCACTGGCATCAGCCACATAAGACCTTCTTCGGAAGCAGAGTATGTCCTCAGGTCAAACTCATCCAAATCTTTTTCTGAAGACAGTAAGATGAAGACCAGAGCAGACCACTGAGCAGGGGATAGTTTAACCGTGAAAAGATTTCCCGTTGTCAGCGACTCTTGGATCTTCTCCACTAGAGAGTGGTCATTTAGCTCATTCAAACAGTGGAACAGGTTAATGCTTCTCTCTGAGGACAGATTCTCCCCAATGTTCTCCCTTATGTACTTGGCTGCTTCCTGGTTTATCTGTGAGTTTACTCCTGTCTCTTTCAGTAAGCCGTGTAAGAGAGTCTGATTGGACTGCAGTGACAAGCCCAAAAGGAAACGGAGAAATAAGTCCAAGTTACCACTTGGACTTTGTAAGGCCTGTTCCACAGCACTCTGGTAAAAGAGTTTCAGTTCATTTTGATTAGGCTTTGATATCTGAGAGGTTGTTTGTTCCTCTTTTAGCAGATTGATTCCAGAGTTGATGAAGGTCAGATGGACGTGAAGAGCAGCCAGAAACTCCTGAACACTCAGATGGACGAAGCAGAACACCTTCTCTTGGTACAGTCCTCTCTCCTCTTTAAAGATCTGTGTGAACACTCCTGAGTACACTGAGGCTGCTCTGATATCGATGCCACACTCTGTCAGGTCTGATTCATAGAAGATCAGGTTTCCTTTCTGCAGCTGATCAAAAGCCAGTTTTCCCAGAGACTCCATCATCTTCCTGCTCTCTGGACTCCAGTGTGGATCTGTCTCAGCTCCTCCATCATACTTGACCTTCTTCACTTTGGCCTGAACCACCAGGAAGTGGATGTACAGCTCCGTCAGGGTCTTGGGCAGCTCTCCTCCCTTTCTGGTTTTCAGCACATCATCAAGAACCGTAGCAGTGATCCAGCAGAAGACAGGGATGTGGCACATGATGTGGAGGCTTTGTGATGCTTTAATGTGGGAAATGATCCTGCTGGCCTGCTTCTCATCCCTGAAACTTTTCCTGAAGTACTCCTCCTTCTGTAAATCCGTGAACCCTCTGATTTCTGTTACTGTGTCGACATAATTAGGATGGATATGGCTGGCCATTGCAGGCCGTGTGGTTATCCAGAGGCGAGCGGATGGAAGGAGTCTCCCTCTGATGAGGTTTGTCAGCAGGGCATCCACTGAGGTGGACTCTGTGACATCAGTTAGGATCTTATTGTTTTGAAAGTCCAGAGGAAGTCGACACTCATCTAGACCGTCAAGGATGAACACAACCTGGAAGTCTTCAAATCTGCAAATTTCTGCATCCTTTGTTTCAGAGAAGAAGAGATGAACGAGTTCTACCAAGCTCACCTTTTCCTCCGACAATCCGTTTAGCTCCCTGAAAGTGAATGGAAATGTAAACTGGATATCTTGGTTGTGTTTGCCTTCTGCCCAGTCTAGAGTGAACTTTTGTGTTAATATTGTTTTCCCAATACCAGCCACTCCCTTTGTCAGCACTGTTCTGACGGGTTCATCTCTTCCCAGCAGCGGTTGAAATATGTCTTTACATGTTATTGTCTTTTCTAACCTCGCATGTCGTCTAGATGCTGTTTCGATCATTCTGACCTCATGCTCATCACCGACCACTCCAGTCCCTTCCTCTGTAATGTAGAGCTCTGTGTAAATCTGATTGAGAGGTGTTGGGTTTCCTGCTTTAGTAATTCCTTGAAACAAATATTGGAACTTCTTTGTAAGACTTGATTTGAGTTTATCCTGGCAAATGGATGCATTCACTCCTGTTGGACAAAAAACAAATGAGATGGTGTAAAAAATTTAGAACAATGAACAACAGGTCAAAATTTAAAACGTGAGGCTTTTCTAGCAGAGGATAAAATATAATCCATTTGATAAACAAGGCCGCCATGTAAACCATGTAGTTTAGGAGGTGGAGCAGATCATCTACTAATCAGAAGATTGGTGGTTTGATCTCTGGCTGCTTCAGTCTGTATGCCAAATATCATGGGGCAAAATAGGGACCCCAAGTTGCTCAGCAATGCCTCCACTGGGGAATCAATTCAGTTTAATTTTATTTTATTTATACAGCACCAAATCACAACAGTTGCCTCAAGGCGCTTTTTATTGTAGGGTAGACCCTGCAATAATACATACAGAGAAAAACCCAACAATCATATGATCCCCTATGAACAAGCACTCTGGCGACAGCAAGGAGAAAAAACTCCCTTTTAACGGGAAGAAACCTCTGGCAGAAGCAGGCTCAGGGAGGGGCGGGGCCATCTGCTGCGACTGGTTGAATGTAAATGTACTTATGTAGGAAAACACAGAAAACAGGTGCTTGTGTGAATTAGGCAGGTTGTATAAGTGCTTAGAGTACTCAGGCAGAGTAGGAAGCATCTGCTCCAAGTGTCTCGGACCACCGCCAGCAGGTTTATATTGGAGTATATTGAGAACCTAGAGCGTTTTATAAGGACGTGCAAGGGTACCTTGTGTGTCACTATGGACACCTTAGGCCGTGACAAATCGTCGGTATGTTACACGTCAGGGATGATAATGCGCTGGCAAGTAAAGAAAACAAAACTGGTGTGTCCTGGACTGTAAAGAACAGAAACTATATACAAAGCTGTACGGGTGTTTCAAATAATAAAACTGTCACGGTCGTGGGTCGTGTTTTCTGTTTTCCAATATTAACCTTTGATTTCTTGATGTCTTTGTTAGTTCTTAGGTTATGGTTCTGTGTTCCCACTGTTCTGTGTAAGTATCGGGTGTGAGTTCTGTCAGTGACTGTTTCCTGTTTTACTTCCTTGTCTTGCCTAATTAGGTCCAGCTGTGTGTCCACTTGCTTCTCGTTTCCTCACGTTCATGCCAGTGTATTTTAGTCCCTGTCATCAGAACTTGTTGCGTCATTAACGTCGGTTCTCCTTCTTGCAGTGTCTCTCAGGGTTTTTTAAAAATATTTTAGTTCTGACTTTCCAGTTTAGGTTTCGGTTTGGTTTTCCTTGGTCAGCAATAAAGCTGCTTTAAAGTTCACATTTTGCCTCCATGAGTCCTGCATTTGGGTCCAATCCTGCCTGCCTGCCTGCACGGCACGCCATGACAACAACATTGTCTCAAAACTTGTTCAACTTAGCGTTGAAATCATCACAATGCACTTATCAGAGGTTGAGATGTTTCTAATGATTGCATGAAGTAGGCATTACAAGTGAATAAAAATAAGACTAGATTAATTTGACAAGGTTTTCTGTTTTTCTGGTTGGAACTTCAAAAAATTAATAGAAAAATTTGTTTGAAATTTTTACCAGAGGTTAGGTTTCCAAGAATACATTACGAAATGACTTTTTATTAAGTTTTGCCTTTTTCCAAGCTGCACTTGTAGAGCATTCTCATTCCCTACGTCTAACATCCTGACGATGTGTCACATAGCGAAATATGTTACGCTTTGGGAGTGAGAACGTGCTGGTAGAGGAGAATGGTTTCTTATTGACTTGCTTTGAGAAATAAAGGTCACATTGACTTGCCAATGTGACCTTTAATATACTTGTAATATTTGTATGGACAATCACCAACCTTGTGGATGATTTCTTATTTTTAGACTCATTAAATAGTAAGTTAGTCACAGAGAACTTCCCGGGTTATAGTGCCATATCCCAGTCATTGCACACAAGCACGTACGCCCACAACAGACTGAGGCTTTGTATCATTGGGAATGCTCTTACTGCTCTGCAGATGGACAGCCAGCTCCTCCTGGTTCATCCCCCTCAGAAAGTCCAGTGTAATCTTCACAAAAGCCTGCCTGGCACTCCATGTGTGCTCTTCAGCTTTAGAAGCTAACGCATCCTCGTCCTCTCGCTCCTTCTCTGGGCAGGCGGAACTCTTCAGAATCCTCTGAAACCTTTTAAGTTCATTCTTCACAAAAGTGATAATGTTCTCTTCAAGCAGCTGGAAGAAAATATTACAGGAAATTATCTTTCAGTATTTATGCATGTATTTGTTTATGCATTGTGCGCCTATTGTCCTCCATCAGAAGAATGTCATTGAGCCGATTAGAAACTGGAAAATGTGCTTGTCGACTTTCCCACCATAAAAACTGAGTCCAGCTTTGTTTGATGCTGCTGACCAGACGGACAACTATGAACCTCAGTCTTCTGTATCCCGACTCTGTGAAGAGTGCACATGCACACCCAACCCACAGTTAATATTATTAAATGCAATAATGGTCAGTAACACTTATGGATCACTGCATTAATACATTGAAAGTTGAATATGTACAGAATCATTTCTGATATCTGTGCAGAACTACAGTAAAGTGGGCAGGGCACTGAGAGTTTATATCAGCCAAGTGTAGGAGCTATGAGACACTGATACTGATGAGTGGATTTAACCCTTAGGTGCACCCATGGGTGCACCCATAGTCAAAGTGTTACCTTTTGTTAACAGAGAAATTTTCTTCTTTAAATTTTAAAGGCGGGTCCATAGACCAGTCACTTTTCATGGACATACAGCTGGACAGAGGAGAGCCTGCTAACTGCTTCGGCATCCTGGAAGAAAACAGCATATGTATATTAATTCAATTCAATTTTATTTAATTAATAAAACTGAATTAAATAAATTTGATATCTTTGACCTATTAAATGTCACATCAAATGTAATTAAACCCAATAGGGTTTAATTACTCCACTTTCTTTACAACATGACTTCCTGATACGGAGACACCAACTGAGTGTTGGCTAAGGATTGTAATTGTAATTGAAATATTACTAGTTTGTATGTGGCATGAGAAGTTCTGGTCTCACCCCAAAGCTTCTTTGTCCAAACATCCCTCCTGCTTGGCTTGTTTAGGGGGTGTGACTCCCTCCTCTGTGTCTCCACACTGACTCATGGCTGAGTGGGCCACAGGGCCTTAACACATAAACGCTACACAAAAACATGAATACTGACAACCAGTCACAAACACAACAATGTGCTGCATAATAACGTTACGGCCAAGCTCATGTCAAGTCTTTATCGCGGGGCTTCCAACATTAAAACAAAAGCAATCTGTTCTTGATCACAGACCTGTTCACTCACACGGGCATCTGCTCAGCAGCATTTCACCTGGAACCACAGAACGGGAGCGTTAACATGTAAAAAAAGATTGTGCCACTTGCCTGGTATTACTCATAGCTCGATAGCGCTCTGATAAACATGTTATGTGATAAAACACTGCAGACGTAAATGTGTTATGGAAACTATAAAGCATGAAACATACAGCTCTCCCTGCTCTGATGACTGAATCTGCCCTCTGACCTGTTGGAAACGTTACATATAAGCTCAAATGTACATTCAACATTGTCACGTTATGAGTGTTGCTCGATAAAAGAAGACTTTTAAATACCTTGTAGCTAGAAAGACGATCCACAGCTCTGAGGAAATGAAAGCGAAACTGTTTTGTGTTGGAGAGAGCTCAGCAGTGACACCCTGAGGCAAAGACGTGATCGCTGGGATGTGACCAGCTTTACAGTGGTTCAAATTCATCTACTGTTAACACTTTTCTTTTACAAAGCAAAGAGAAATGGACATTTCTCGATAGGCAGAGCGACTGAGCTGCAAAGGATGTGCAGATGGAAGCGTACAAACAAGTAAATGGGAATGGGCTGAAAAAGGGTCCTGGAGGAGCGGATTGAGAGGATGGATGGAGTTAATGAATCAGGAAGTGTAGAGGAAGGAGGAGAAAGTAAGAGCAGCTATAAAGTAGTCAGTGCAAAGCTGCAGTAACAGCTTTGCATTAGAGTGTGGATGTTAGATAGAAAGCACCTCTGCAGAATAAGGTACGCTCTACACAGTCCATTTACTGTTTACCAGGATAACACTGCTGGTAAATGGACTGAACCTGAACACTCAAAATGCTAAATATGAGGGAAAAGATAGTTGAAGCAATGAATGTTTTCAGATGGGAAACATTCGGGATGAAACGCTGTGGCCACCCCTACTGAAACATGACGTTTCCCTTTAGACTGTTTGAGCTGCCCTGCTGTGGTGTTGTGTTGGCTGGCTTTTAAAGTAGCTCATAGCTTTAAGGAAAAGCAAAGAATCAAGTCGATCCGTCTTTTCTTCTGTTCATCAGACAGAAAAACACAAAGATTTGTGACTAAAACGAGAAACATTTCTACTTTCTGAGGTTTACGTGACCTTCTAAGAACGGTGCTTTTATTTTACAGAGAACTGATGGATCATTCGACTTTTGTTTCTTTTATTTCTTCTGAGATGCTGTGGTGCACTTATGATTGCAGTTTAGGTTACCATGGTGATGTACCGCAACAGATAGTGGTTAGTCTTGTTTTATCACTAACAACTTCAGGTTATCTATAGATCTGTATATGGATCTAGGTAGATCTATGTATATACAGATATATAAAAGGTGAAAACTAATCTGAAAACAATGCATCAGTATGAAGTGTTCAGGCCCGGTGTCACAGTGGGGACTTACACATGCACTGTGTGATGTGAGGAGGGACTTATGACCTATTTACAAATACAGTAAAAAAGAAAACACACACACACACTCCATGAATTCCCAGGCGTCTATTTATTATGAACACATTAACACTTTACACTTCTTGTCACAAGTCACTGTTCAACATCAACTGCACGTGTGGGTTTTTCCTCATCCAAATGGAAACACCGGTTAATTAAAGCACTTCACAAACACGTTCCCATAAAACAAAACTCAGGAATGATGGAATTCTGAAAATCCAGTTCAACGACAGCGATGGTCAAACCGACATTAAAGACAAATAACCGATAAACTCAGAACGTGGAGATGCCAGACACTGATTACATATCATTAAATAAAAGGCTACAGAAACAAAGGGCGGTCCTGAAGTCATTCTCTATGTGTGATATAAGCTTTTGAACCAATCCGAAGTGACGGTACAGTTATATGGACAGTTCCCTCTTTAGCTGGTTTACAGCAGGAAACACAGAATGAGGTCGCAGTTCACCAAGAACAGCTCTGCTCTCCTTCTGATGTCAGCGATACACTAACTCAAACCAAACATTGGCTTTAAAAGCTGCAATGAGATTATAATTCTAGTGTTGATATCACATCGTTAAAGACGCTTCAATCGTGAAGTACCTGACCTGTGAAAACACGTCACAGCTGCATCGTTGTCACTGCACGAGCAGTGCAAAAGTCTTCCAAAGGTAACTGTCTGATATGCAGTTCCCATCCTGCAGGGGTCTCAGACTGCGGTCGTCGAGGGACGCTGTCCTGATACTTCTCCATGTGTCCCTGTTTGAACACACCTGAATACAATCAGTAGGTCATTAGCAAGACTCTGTAGAACCTGACTGCATGCTGAGGTGGGGATTCAGCCTTTTGATTCATGCTGCAGCAGCTCACGAGTGAATAAACACGGTTCAATAAAAGTACTTTTAGAAGTACAGTTATCCAAACACTTACATTTACTTGAGTAGGGTTAGGGGTTGGCACCTCAGCATGCCACATGGAAAAGTTTCAGGACAGCAGCCCTGTGCCCTGCTGCATGTTAGACAGAAGTGGTGCTTCGATGGAAAGAGAACCCATTTCTGTCAGCGGTGCTGCAGTTTGTTGGTCATGTGTTTATTAGGTGGCTCCTGAGAGTGCAACAGCTCTCTCTCATATCTAAACTCATAACAACAAAAAGCTCAATGTGCTGTTCCAAGTGCAGCGACAGGCTTAGTGTGTGATCTAAACTCTCAAAGATGGAGCACGTTTCTTTGTAGGTGTTCTTTGATATGAGAGCATGTGTGACTGAACCCAAAGTGCGTGACGATGCATCACAGCTGATGAACAGGGACTAAAAACAAATGCTTACTTATTTCAAAAGTTAGAATATTGTAAGAAAAATGGGTGACAACCTAATCACAGTTTAGCACATAGGTTTTGGTCAGTTAGAGCATCGCAAATATCTGACAAATCCGATTGGATGTTGGCTCACAAAACCAGTCAGCTAAAGCATTTATCATGAAATGTACTGTAATGTGATAAGAGATGTGTGGTGCTCCGCCACTCTTTTTCCCCCAAGAGAGGAAACTAAATATTCATACTGAGCCTAATCAGTTTGATTTCGGGTGTAAATGAGCGATTACAGCTGTCGCTGTGACATTTAGGGCCAGATTTAATGTGTGCTGGTCCTAAACCTCCTGCTGGGGTTCACCAAAGATCGGACTGAAAACCCTGGAGGGCAAAGCTCCACCATCACATACGGAGGTGGATCAGATCATTTCAATATTACCTGCCAAGAGCAACAAAAGTGGCCGACTCAGAAGCGCACCTGATCAGGGCAGGGTGAGGTGTGTCCTCGCGCTCTGATGAAGGCGAGCAGGCGGAGCTTGGGCGGAGCTCAGGGCAGAGAGAAAGATGATCCAGGCAGCAGTAAGCAGCATGTGAGAACTAATGACAGACGACTTCATGGCCTTAAATTCAGCGTGACACGCTTTCATTTATTTACTTATGTTTGATTATATCGTTGTGGGCACGCCTCACCAATGATACACGTCTGCATATAAACTGACACGACACATAATGTCTGCATGTGAAAATATTTTTTTTTTTCAGCTTGATTTGACCTTTGTGAAAATGTTTGGACTGACTGTGTGAGTTCTGTGTTTCTTTCTAAATGCAGACAAAGACCAGGAAATGACACCAGTGTACACGTTTATGGGTATAAGCCCTGGATTACCCTTCACTAAACTACAGCTCACACACAATAAAGTTTCACAAATTGCCACCAGGGGGAGACAAAAAGCTGCACTGGGGCTCATGCACGCCCACACAAACACACAGAGGGAAGGGAACACTGAAGACTCGTGCTGGATGGGCCGAGGCCGATCACTCGTCAAATCTTCCCTCCAGGATGCTCTCGAATGAGAAGGGGACAAACTTGAAGCCCTGGCCCGAGTAGAACTTGTTCTGGAACTCAACCCTGAAAGAAACGGCCCAGAGAGAAGGGAGCGGTAAGAACAATGGTTGGGTAAAAATCCACACAAGCATGTATGAACGTATGAAAGTTGTCCCATTAAAGCTTTTTTGAAACAAGTCAGAAGCTCCACATGTGTGCA
Organism: Hemichromis elongatus; assembly: GCA_015108515.1. Taxonomy (NCBI): domain Eukaryota; kingdom Metazoa; phylum Chordata; class Actinopteri; order Cichliformes; family Cichlidae; genus Hemichromis; species Hemichromis elongatus. Next base: position 1,320 of record VUQR01001998.1, on the reverse strand, counting down.
GTGTGTACACCCCAGAGCTGGTTCCTGTCTGTGTGCTGCTAGTTTTAGCCCCGCCCACAGAGGATGTTTCTGTACTTGTGGCTTTAAATGAAATAAGCCGCTGCTGCCCACACCCTTTCCAGTGCTCTGCCTTTACAGCCATTCCCACCGACGGAAAAGAAGATAAAACTCAAAATTGGGAGTTTGGATTGAATTTAAATGCAAAGACAATGTTATTTATATAGTGACAGTGCAGCTTTACACTCAGGTAAAGAGAGAGGAAGCCCGATGAGTGGATAAACAAAAGCAGCACTTTGTGATGCTGGTTAGTTACAGTAGGAAGAGGAAAGAAGTATTTTTGGTGTTATTATCAAACAAAGCTAAGTAGGAGGAGAGTGGATGACTTAATTTGCCTTTGAAGTCAGGAACAGTTTGGTCAGAGATGTTGGCTGACATGACCAATCACGTCTCAGGGCGCTCTCACAGCTACAGTTAGTTTACTTTAATCCACATCAGCTGATGAGTTTGTAAACTTGTAGTTTGTGAATACAGAAAGAAGCTGCTGCTGCGACCGTTGGAGAACACGCAGAGCGTACATTCACTTCCTGCCTAGCTCCTAGGCTGCTCTGGAGTTATTTTGGATGAACACCTCCTCCAAAGGTTCGATTACTGTGTTCAGACCTACACACATGAACTGCACTAAGGGGAACAAAAAACGAGTTAGATTGAAACACTATAAAACCCCCCTTGGATGTAAAAAGGAGCAGGCTTACTTGTTGTTCCTAGAGTATTTAAAAGTAGAATGGGAGGCGGAGCCTTCAGTTTTCAGGCCCCTCTTCTATGGAACCAGCTTCAGTTTGGATTCAGGAGACAGACACTATCTCTACTTTTAAGATTAGGCTTCAAACTTTCCTTTTTGCCAAATCATATAGTTAGGGCTGGACCAGGTGACCCTGAATCCTCCCTTAGTTATGCTGCAATAGACGTAGGCTGCCGGGGGATTCCCATGATGCATTGAGTTTTTCCTTTCCAGTCACCTTTCTCACTCACTGTGTTAACAGACCTCTCTGCATTGAATTGTACCTGCTACTAATCTCTGTCTCTCTTCCACAGCATGTCTTTATCCTGTCTTCCTTCTCCCCGCCCCTCCCTGAGCCTGGTTCTGCCGGAGGTTTCTTCCTGTTAAAAGGGAGTTTTTTCTTCCCACTGTCACCAAAGTGCTTGCTCATAGGGGGTCATATGATAGTTGGGATTTTCTCTGTATGTATTATTGTAGGGTCTACCTTACAATAATAAAATTGAATTGAATGAATGAATTGAGTAGTTTCCTTCACTGATCTG
>VUQR01001993.1:2110-17576 GCA_015108515.1 Hemichromis elongatus | reverse complement strand
TGTTAATCGCCCAGTTTGCGCTAGACAGAAGAAACCAGCAGATAAACAACAGCAGCATGTTTAAGCTTGATAAACTGAACAGGTGATGGAGACACAGGTTTACCTTTTAGGTGACATGCATGAGTTATGAAGGGAAGTTATGAACTGTTTCTGTGGCAAATGACACCCGGATCCTTTTCTACGAGCTGACAGCTGGTAACTGTGCAGGGGCGGATCTAGCAACGTTTTGCCAGGGGGGCAGGTAGGCCATTAACAGGGAAAGGAGGGCACAAAGAAATACTTTTCTTTCTTATTCTCATTTAAAATGTCTAGCTTTTAATAAATAGTTTTCTGAATCTTATATTATATTTTTTCATAATATATGAAGATGACAGAAACTGTGCTTATTTTTCACTTGAAATGTTATGTTTGTGGTCATTTTTATTATTTTTTATTTTTTATTGGCAGAGAATAAAATAAAACCTGTCTTCCAATTTATTTCCTTTTTTTGTGTGTGGTAGAAGTATCGGTTTTTGTACTCGGTATCAGCAAGTTCTCAGATCCAAGTATCGGTATCGTATCGGTTTGAAAAAATTGGTATCGTTGCATCCCTAATTTTAACGATCAAGAGGTTCTAAAATGTGTTTTTATGCCAGTGTTATGTTCTGTATTGATTTTTTCGTCTTTGCATTTTACTTTACTTGTTAACTAGGCGTGGCGGTATAAACAGTGTACGGTAGAAACCATATAAATTTGGCCAATGGTAGATATTTGACTATACCGTTTTACCGCAATAGCGCATGTTGATGGTGTCATTAAGCTAGTTCACCAATAAAATGCGAGCTAACTTCCTGCTAACCTCTAACTCCATTATATTTAATAATTTCTGTTTTCATGGATGCCTGGATGATAAACTTAATTGTTACACCTGGTAAAGCAGCAACGCTGGTCATTTTATTAAAGATGAAAGAATTTAAACAGTTTTTAACTTTCAGTAATGCTGCAGTGTTCGTTTGACTTTGGGACCTGAAGTTTTGGACAGAGTTTTGGACCCAGATTGCTCCGCGAGGCTCTTGACTACGGTAGTAATGCTCTGACAATCCATCAAGCGGCGCGGCTTCGTAGCTTACCAAAGTCGTACTAAAGCAGTTTTTGACAGATTTTTGAGCGCCGTGTACCACATAAAATCTGTTCGAGATAAGTAAGCACAACCAGAATTCATACATAAGACGCACTGTCGATTTTTGAGAAAATTAAAGGATTTTAAGTGCGCCTTATAGTGCGGAAATACGGTATACAGAAGAAAATAATATATTGCGATATATATGTCGTTATCGCACATGCTTCAAATTATACCACGATATGGATTTTAGGCCATATTGCCCAGCCCTACTGTGAATCATATCTAGATAGCAATGAAAGTTATGTTACTTAGTGTTTTTTTTTTTCTCTGCTTAATAAACAGATGCCATCCTTGCGCATGTGATCCAGTGGGGAGCATCAATGGTTCATGCCATCCGGACACAGGGATTTGTGCATGTAAGCTGTTGGTAACTGGAGATAAATGTGATTTATGTCAACTTGGGGCAAGTCATTTCGATCCTGGGAACTACTTTGGCTGCACTAAAGGTCTGTTTTACATGTTAATAAACACACACACACCTCAGAGCACCAACATGCCAGTCATTAGCCAATAATCATCAGTCCATCAGTGTGAATATTAACATAGTACATTTTGTAAGTTTAGGTTGTATTTTGTGTGTTTATTTATATCAATGTTTTTGTCTCTTTCTGGGCAGCACCCTCTCAGCAACCTGCACCAGTAGGTGTTGCACTCAGTTACTCATCTATTCGTCTTTCTTGGCATCCACCTGATTCCCCAAACTCTCACAGACTCAACTACACACTCATTAGGGATGGAAAGTCGGTGCATAATGTCCAAAGTCGCTATCCTTTTAGTATGTATCTACACAGCTTTTCAAACACATATAAATATTCTTTGGTCTTTTTCCTCCGTAAATTATTTTTCTCCCTATTCCTTTGTTCTTTCCACTGTAAGGTCCTGAATCTTTCGAAGACATTAGTCTGTCCCCCTTCACCAACTACTCTTATTGGCTTATGACAGCTAATGTAGCTGGTCCTACAACAAGTGCATCAGTTTCATATCAAACTTTAGGTGCACCACCTGAAGCAGACCAGCTCCATTTAAATCTTGTGGGAAGACCAGGTCCAGCTAGTGCTAGCTTTAACTGGAGCACACCACGAAATGATACAGGCCCAGTGGAGAGGTAAGTAAAACGGGAAAAAAGGGAGGTGTGGTTAAAGGCTTAGAGCCATACCGCTAAGGATGGAAAAGAAACTTATGAGTCTTTAAAGGCATAAACCATTTTCAGCAGTCATAAATGTGATATGAGAAACTGGGATGTGATGTGCACCAGCAGCCTGCTTCCGTAGCTTTAAATCACTGTCTTTATTTTGAACCATTGACTGTACAGTTTACGTGGTATGCATCTTATCCTGTGATGTTCCAGCATTAGTTTTAACTGAAAGATGTTGAAAAACTAAGATATCTATTAGAGTGATTGTGAGCAATGTAGAAATAGAGACAAAAAGAATTAATTATCACTATTGTTGTCACACATAGGTTTGTGTTATCCTCCATGGAGTCATCTAGTGAAGCAGAGCCTGTCAATCACTACACAGGCTTATCTACAGAAGCTGTGGCAAGTGGTTTAAAGCCCTTCACCCAATATACTGTAATACTAGAGGTAGGTACAGCAAATGTCCAAATGTTTATGGCACAACTGAGTTCAGAGATATGCATTAATCAGTGACAATGTTAAAATCACCTGACTAATGTGGTGTAGGTCCTCATCATGTTGCAAAAACAGGTCTAAACTGTAATGCAATCCCGTATATCCCATTGTATCAGGCAACCAGTCCTGTAACTTTGGAGTCGAGGCCCCTATTGATTAGAATCCTTGAACTCTTTGTCCTGTCCTATTTTATTACCTTGCTTTAAAAAAACAATCCAAAAACAACATTTCCAAGAAGGGGTATTCATAGAATCCAGTCATTAGGGATTGGTTTTACAAAACCATTGAAAAACGTTTCAATTCAATTTATTTATATAGTGCGAAATCACAACAATAGTTGCCTCGAGGCGCTTTACATTGTAAGGCAAAGACCCAACAATAATATAGAGAAAACCCCATATGACCCCCTATGACAAGCACTTTGGCGATAGTGGGAGGGAAAAACTCCCTTTTGACAGGAAGACACCACCAGGAGAACCAGGCTCAGGGAGGGGTAGCTATCTGCTAAGAGTGGTTGGGGGTCTCGGCAGATGGTCTTTGTCTGTGGCTTAGAAAAACTAAATAGTCAGACTTAAGATGATACCGGCCCCATCAGTTTAGTCATTTGCTATCATGAGAACAACTCATAATAGAGAACAACCCATGATAGTGTCCCAAAAGGCAACAAAATTGTTGCCTTTTGAGAAAATCAAACAGTCACAAAGACATTTTGCTTGGAAAATTCAGTGGAGAGTGTAATAATAATAACAAACTGATAAATAAACAAGGCTTCCTAATGTAGCATGCATCTGTACTTCTATTAATTCTTCATTCATGCTGAGCATAGTTTTCTTGGGCAAATGAAAACCACAATGTTGTCACTGGTGCATATTGCCAGTGGTTTAAGGTAGTCCCCAAAAACTTGTCCATTTCTTTACTCTCAAATTATGAGCAACCTTTTTTCCTTTTTATGTTCAGTGTCACTGGTTAATCAGATTTTGTGAAGCAGTCTAACTTGCATTAAACTAAACAAGAAACAGGTCTAACCCTAGAAACCAGTTATTGTTGTAAAACTGGCCTCTGATTTGACTACCTTCTTCCATTTTCATTATCCTTTTAAGATACTTACATGCCCATAATCGTGCCTTCAGTTGGTCAGCATTACCACTTATATCTGTTTTACATTCTGACACCATTCTGTCTTAGATTAATGGTTTCTGTAATTTGTGCAGTTCAACTGTGAGATTGAACCACTTTTGTCAGCCTTTATTTCACACATGAATCAATGTAACTTCTATACCAGTGACACCGCCACTGGTTCATCAGTTGGAGCACCATGGTAGTTACTACACACTGCACTTACGGACCACCACACAAGGCTTCCTGTTTAAATATGCTCTTTCCCAGAGCCATCACAGTTTGGCCTCCTGGCCCCATCATTCAGATTATTGCACTGCTTATTTTTCTTGGTTCAAATACATAATATCTATAAACTGACTAATATACCCCACCCTTTGACAGGCGCTATTTTAACAAGATAGTCAATGTCAATAACTCAACATGGCCAGTATCTTCACCCATCTCTGTTTTTATTGTTGGGACTGATGGGACTATAGCTTTAAAATAATATAGAAAGTAAGCTATAGCTACTTTTTAAAAAATATTTACATTATTTACAGACTAAAGAATGACAATGAAAACTGTTTAACCTTTTCAATAGGCATGTTCTTCTGGGGGGTGCACTTCCAGCCCACCGCTGTCTCTTCTGACAGCCTCCGCCCCCCCACAAAATCAGCCCCCTCCTAGAATCACTGCTACAGGACCTCATACTCTGCATGCTTCTTGGGAGCCCCCCAGTCAGCCTAATGGTATGACTACAAAAATACACACTTGTATGGTATATGGTATTCTCATTTAATGTATAATACTTACTTTTCTTCTTTTCATCCATTTCACATTATTCCTTGTTCTTCTGTCACACCAACTCTATGGTTGTACTCTTTCACTTTATCTATAAATCTTCCCTCTCAAAAACTTCATTTTAAACATCATTTGTCCAGTAAATCCCTTGTCCCCCTTTCCTTCTCCTCATGTCCAAACATCTCAGCCTGGCCTCTGTAGGTTTGTCTCAAAACTGTCAGTCTGAGTTGTTCCTCTGATGTACACATTTCTAATCTTGTCCATCCTGGTCATTCCTAACCTAACCTTTAGGATTCTTCAGCTTTGCTTTGTGTGCTTTTTTTTTTTAATATCCCTGTCTACATACCATGCATTATAGAAGGTCTCACTGCCAAGAGAAAAAAATAGCTTATAGCTTTGCAATTAAGAATACATTATGTTTATTTTAAGTAAATAACAATTGCATTATAAGGTAATGCCTGTTTCAAAATTAATAATACAGTAGAATAAAGCACACACATCTTGTACACAAAACACTTACCTACAGGCAAAGCTTTAGGGCTGTGTCATTCAAGACACATGAGAGTCAACTTAAACCAGTACACACACACGCAGAAATACACACTGGACTGGAACTGCCTTTGGTAAATCCAGAGAGCTTTGTATTGGCTCTAAGGCTCAGTGTAAAACAAAGCCCTGTAACCTGGGTTTCTCTCTGCTTCTGTCTCTTTTTTCCCCTTTCCCATCTGTTGGATCTGTTCCATATAAAGCTCACTTAATTTGGTTTTGTGTGTCATTTCATTGTCATTAGTTAATTATTTACCATCTTTCTCACTTCTTCATTTTGATTTTGCTCTCTGTCTTTGTCAGGCAGTCTTTAAGTTAGCGCTTCTCCATTTCAGCTGTCCCAGCTTGGTGTATTCAAACTAAAGCATTCAATGAGAAGTTAAGATATACATGTGTTGAAGTAACCCTTTCATATTATGGCTATTCTTGCCTGCTGGGTCAGTGCTTCTGTGAAAATAATAAGAAACTGAAGTGATGTTCGGGTAGAAAACAGTTTTAAAATGCATGCATCTGCCGACACCTGTGTTGGTTTTTCATCATTAAGTGGAGGGACAGACACCATAACGTGTATCTGGTTTGAAGTATTGCTGACACCTTCTCAGTACTTATTTTTAAATGTAGAGACTCTACAATGGTGGGTTTGTACCTTATTTTTTGCTGTGAAACATGTCTTTAGCTTTTCGGCACTTCTAACTTTATGCAGTATTTAATTTTGGGTTTATTTAGTTTTATAAATGTATACAACCTTTTAGTTTTTCTTTTACCTTGGAAATTAAATACTACCAATGTAAATATCCAGATTGTTTCTATTGCTATTTATATTATATATATATATAGATAGATAGATATATAGATATATATAGATATAGATATACAGTATATAGTGCTCTTCTCCCCCCCCACCCCCCTTTTTTTGTACACTCGAGGAGCGTGTTCAGTTTACATTTCACTGCGTGTTGTACCCGTATAACTATGCATGTGAGAAATAAAGAATCTTGAATCTTGAATCTAATGGTCGAATATATCTCTTATAAATTTTCTATTTTCCAACATTTAACATCTACTAGTGATGCAGAGGGATTTTTTGTGGTTTGGTAAAGTTATTAGGAGTTCCAGAGAGTAGTTTGATTGGCTAAGGATAGTTAACTGTTGTTAAGATTTCTATTTTGGATTCTTACATTTGGCTTTTTACATTTCTTACTTGTGTGTTGATGTCGCGCTCTCCTCGTTTCTATTGTTTTTATTCTAACAATTAGTTAACAAACTGTATTGCATGCATCACTACATTAGTGTTCTGTTTTTTTTTTCTTATTTCAACATTTTTAGTAATCAGGATATGAATTTCAAAGGACTATTGTTACTCTTTCTAACAATAATTAAAGTGTTGTGTTAGGGCACAAATAAACTGCAGACAGCATTTTCCTAACAAACCCTGCAGCTACAGCTGTTGCTTTCCTTCTTTAATTTCCTAAATAATTGTTTCGTTGTAGGGGTTTTGTTTTAGCAGACATCAGCGGTAATCTCAGAGATTGATTTAACATTTGTTTTCTTTTTGTACAGGTGTTATCACAAAGTACGAGGTCTTTCTCCGTGGACCAATGGAGTCACAGAACCTTTCGAACCTTGCTGTTGAAAGGAGAGTGTTTTTCAGCTCTGGTTGGCTGGATCCAAGTGTCTCTTTAAGTTCCAACCTAGCCAATAAGAGCATACCCTCTGAGACCAGTACTAATGTAACTGGTCTAGAGGCTTTTTCAACATACCAGATGAGAGTTGTAAGCACCAATATTGCAGGAAGTTGTACATCGGGGTGGACCTCAGCACGCACCATGGAGGGAGGTTTGTATATCTCATATTCATGATTTCAAAAGGTGACTTTTACTCACGTGGTGTATTTAAAGTAAGTTAAGTTCAGGGTTCAGTGTAGACAAAAGCCTTCACTGATTAATGTTTTTTGGGAAATAATCAATGTTAAAGGGCTTTCATTTATCCAGCTGGCAACCATCAGTGACTCAGTGCTGAGTCCAGTATGGATTTTTTAAGCTAGGTTTTCCTTTCACGCCTGAATCAGAAAAATCTGACACTGTGTTACACCTATATTCACACAAAATGATATGCATTCAGAAACTCCAGAGAGCTTGCTTAAATTTAAATGACCTACATTTTTAACCTATAATGTTAAATTAAGGCCTGTCAATAGTTTATAGACCCCAGATCAAAAAAAAATTGGAATTAAGTGACGATTTTGTTAAAATGTAGCTACACACCAGATGTCATTGCTGTTGGTTGAATAATCTTTTGTACTATATTAAAATTAGTGAGGATTTGTCAGATAGATTGTAGAAAAAGAAAGCGGGGAAGGAAGGAGGAAAGAAAAACTGCGTGTGGGGGAGGGGAAACTCATTAAGGTATTTGAATTTCAAAGGGATGATATGGCTCATTAGGACTAAATGATTGCCTCCAACGTCACTCTAAGCTATGTGTCTGGATAACAAGCATATGATAACACCATTTTGAATGTGGGATGTGTGTCAATGTTGGTGCGCGTACATGTGCCGAGTTAGAAAGAAAGAATATGACTGTGGTTATGTCTACCATGAATCGCATTTCACAGCATATTTCACAGTTAGATGGCATCAACAGTAGAATAAAGAATCCTTCTCTCTAATCTGTCATGTAATAGTGGCTATCGCTACCGTAGAATTATGAAATACTTAAATCCATTACGACCACATAATATCCACTAACCTCTCTGAATTTGTCTTTTTATTCGAATTTGCATTTTATTTTTTTTATTTTTTATGTGATAATCAAAGAAAACAAATCAGCAAGTTATTAAGAAATGAAAAATGAATTTTGCAGGTTGAACTGACACATTTTAGTTTGAACTTTCAGACCCACATCTTCTTAGAGAACGTTAGTCTCACTGGTTGATATTCATAGGGCAAGTGGTGAAATTAATGTTGAACCAAATTTAATAATGACAGAGAGAATACAGTCAATGTTGTGAATCTATTCTCACTTTTGTGATCAGTTATGAGATGACTCACCTGTTTGCCAAATGAAGATGAGACAGCTAACCCCTGCATCATAATGCCACTTCCAGAGTTGGCTTTATAAAAATAGTTGGCTGATGATGAATAACTAAAAGTGACTTTAGAAGCGAACCTAAAATTAGATAACAAGTGATAGTTGGGGACTGATTTGTTAAGAATAGAAACACAAAGTCAAGGTATTTATAAAACATGTATTCCTAATATTACAAACAAAGCTATAACTATAACCAAATATAGGCACCAATTACATATGAAATAAAAGAAGCACTGAATGAATGAATGACTAAAAAAGCAGTAGTTGCAAAAAAACAAAATTAAAAAAATGCAGCACATCAATAAATGTAAATAAGCAATAACCATCACGTCAGAAGGTGTTTGGAAGGTTGGGTACAATTTGCATGTCTGGGGGGGGGGAATCGTGGATTTTTCAAAACCTTCCTGAGGTTTGAAAGGCAGAAAGACAGACCTTTGACCTTTGTTATCCTGGAGTGTTGTGTTCTCCATGTTTGTTGGAAAACTGCTGCAACAGTGCATTTAAACTTTCAAACAAAATTCTAACAAACTTGAAAATTATTTTGGTATGACCACCTTTATTTCTCAAAGTAGCCTGAGCTCTCTCTTAGGTAAGCGTTCTTGTTATTTCTTGAAGTAAACTTCAGGAATTGCTTTCCAGGCTTCTTGAAGGACTTTCCAAAGTTCTTCTTTGGATTTTGGCAGCTTTTTGTTCTGTTCTCTATCATGATGATTCTACACTGCTTCATTAATGTTGAGGTCCAGGTTCTGGGGAGGCCAGTCCATGATTGATAGTCTTCCACTGTGCGTTTTTCTAGCCAGGTATGCTCTTACTACATTAACCATGTTTGGGATCATTGTCATACTGAAAAATGAAGCGTTTGCCAATCAGAGGCTTTCTAGATAGTATTGCATGCTTGATCAAAGTCTGGTGATACTTTTCTGCATTCAGTACCACTGACTGGATTGCACCCCCAGACCACTACAGAACCCAGGCTTATCGCCAAGATTCTGATTTTGGATGGGCTAGAGTAATTTGAGCTTGTAATTACAGTAGTAGTTGTTTTTAATATTAATGATTCTATTTATTACAAGCAGGTACATGTAAGTGTATAAATTAAGAAAATATTACTTGATCTTTGATTATAATTTTCATGGTTTTTGTATGGACCAATATAGCCTATCCAATCATTTAAACACAAATACATTTGTAATAAGATAAAATTGTTTTATTTGAATGATTACTGTCATATAAAGAAAAGAGAAAGAATCAGAGAACAAAAGGGAGCATTGAGCGAGCTACTGTATATTGACTCATATTAGCTGTAATTTTATATTTTTCAGTGCTAACTCCTTTCTGTCCTCTAGGTTTTTCTACCATCAATAGAAAATGTATTTGCTGCATTCAGTGACCTCATTCTCACTTTAACCCGTTACTTGAATTCTCTGCAGCCAGAAATTAAAGAAGTATTTCTACCTTATAATAAAATGTGTGAATTTGTCTATGATAACTCCATAAGTGCCGTCTATAAAAAACAAACAAACAAGTTAACCAAGTTTGACATTCAAACTTGGTTAACTATGTCGGTGTAGGTTCTCAGTCATCCAGGTCATTGTTGTCTAAGGAGGTTGGAAAGTAAGGAAACTTCAAGAAGTCCAGACGCTGCAGATTGCTTATTTGCTAATTATTTACCCTGCTGTAAAAAGTTTTTTTTTTTTACATTGGTAACTTTGTTTCAGTTTGTTACAAGTTTGTAAGCTAGGTTTAAATGTCTCTGATTAAAACCTTGATGGTGCTGCTTTATACATATTTTTGGTTGCATTGAAATAAAATCTGTATACATATAGACAAATGCCTAATCTATGGAGCTCCTGAAAAGTCACAACTTATATTAGAGTGTCAGCTTGCAATCAGATTTACTTTACCCTGTAATAACTAGTGTGTTACCTTAAGATATGCTTATGCTCTTTGTGATCTCTGTAAATAGGTGATCTGTGGCATGGAGGTCTGATAATGAAAATAGTGCAATATGTGTTTCCAGTGCCAGAGTTTATGGCTCCTCCAGAAGTGTCTGCGCTGTCGTCCAACAGTCTTAAAGTAACTTGGAGCACTACTAAAGACCACGGGGTCATCGCCAGAGGACAGGTGACAGAATATCGGGTCAACTTGCTCACAGAACAGACTAACAATCCCTATGCCCCTCCGGTTGTTAGTCAGGTAAGCACACTCATGCATGAAATTGGATATAATTGGTAGAGCAACCTACCTAAAAAAAAAAAAAAAGAAGATCTTACCTGGCAGTAATGTAATATACAGCATAAGACATTTATTTTGTAGATAAATGTTTTCGTATTAGGTCATTTTCACTAATGTTTCACAATGTAGGAATTTTGTAAAAACAAATAAAATGGGATAATCTCTGCTTTCTTCTGTTTGTCTGAGTTTTTATTCCTTCTCCCTCTGTTTTGCAGATGTTGCATAGAGTGGGCCCATCATCACAGCCGGTTTACTTAGTGAAAGGATTGAAACCATATCACATGTACAACTTCACTGTCACACTCTGCACAAAAGCAGGTTGCATTACCAGTCTGCCAAGCACTGGATGGACCTTACCAGCAGGTAAAGCCTAACGATTTATGAGAAAACACAGACATAAACAAATGCAAACTTTTCAGCAATAAGGAAATACTGATAGTTCCCAAATATCGTCTTTTTAAAGCACAGTAGTAGTTATTTTACATACTATTGGTGTTTGGATAATCACTGTTGTGTGACAAATGAACACACAAACAGACACACACACACCCAAAAGCACTCAGTCAGTCATCGGGTACTTGAGTGGCGACAGCATTGGTCATGTTAACTAGGGGGGATATTCATGGTGCACGGCAGTAAAAACAATTTACTGTTAATTACAAGGAGAAAAATGTGGCGTAGCACACACTTCCTGCTGGCCATGAATCAAACACACACACAGAATTACAGAAACACATATACAATCCCTCTCTCTCTTCTGTGGATTTACAGCCTTTATGGAAGTAGGATGAATTAGCTATGTTTAATAACTCAGGCACAAATCTCTGGTGCCTAGATGAGCACTAATTGATCAGTGGACGGTGACATAGACACACACAGAATTCTGATTTAATGTCTTTTTCTGTCTGTCTTGATAGTCTGTTGTCCCCCCCCCCGTCCATCTTTCACTTTGCTATCTGCTGGGTTCTTTCACTCACACACAAATAGCACATGGCAGCAGAGGAACATGAATCACTCCGAAATATACATATTGCACTCAGAGGCGCACTTGACCCTGCGACACACTTTTCCATCTGTTCACTCATGGTTTCTACGCTTGCCGCTCATGTTATGTTTTTGTGTTTTTTGTTTTGTTTATCTCTTTAGGTGAATAGACAATGGGCGCGCAGAGTTGTAAAACAAAACCCTTTCATCTATAAATACTTGCTTAGGGAATTCAGCTTTTGAACATATTCTGAACAGCCACATCTGTTGACATAGCGAGTATTTTCATTTCATACAATTCTCAAAAAGTCATTCCTTGTGTTTATTGTGATGAATGATGCTTCATATTGTAATTGGTGGACTTTTTAAATGTATTTTTAATGGCTACATCTGTTGACACAGCGACAATGTTTATTTTAAGTGATTCCAAAGACTTCTCTTGACTGTAATACAGTACAGTTCAATATGGCTTATTGTACCCAGTTGACTTTTTGAATGTATTTTTAACAGCCACATCTGTTGCCACCGTTTTGTTTCATCCAAAGCCAAAGATATCTCTTGTTTCAACTATAAGAAATGATAATGGCATATGCCGTTTAGCAGGGTTTTTTTTTTTTTTTTTTCATCTCAAAACAATTTGCATAGCGTTTGCTCCTCCACTGGGTGTTAAGCTTCTGCTGCATCAGATCTCAATCACTTTTTCTTCTTTCAGTTTAGCAATAATCTTGGCACTTGACAAAAAATATTTAACAATAATCTTTAAGACCTCAATCTAACATGTACTGGGGGAATACTGTTGCTTTCCTTTATAAAAACATGGTAGCGTATCAGTAGGGAGTTGTAATTAGAAGAATTATAAAAAAGCTGGAAAGCTGTTGGCTTCTTTTTATTTTGTTTGGTTTTACTTTGTATACATCTGTTGGAAAAGCATCTTTTTGCATGCTTTTGTTAGCTGTCTACAGTTATGTACTTTTTGGACCACTAATAACACCATTAAAAGTCTACAGCCAAAATAAAGAAGCTTTTTATAAAGCTGATGGGGTCGTCATCCTGCCGGCTGGACAGGTGGCGTGGACACCCAGGTGTGTCAATATAATAACTTGAGAACGAGACAACATAGGAATTTGGTAGGTGCAGCTACTAAAAATCTTGAATGAGTTCAAATCTCAGTGCGCTCAACCTCAAGGTCAGAGGTCAACTTTTTGGAAAATCACCTAGAACTTTTACATTTATGCCATACGTGCAACTACTGGAGAGGCATTTCATCATTGGAGCTCTTTCCCAGCCTGTAAAATCTAGATTGAGAGATTTCTGCTCGTCTTCTCGTTTCCCCCTGGAGAGACAATGTTGGATTGTACTTATGTGATTGTATTACATATGTGCACATTTCAGAAATTGCCCTTCTAAGAAGTGTCTCTTTGGCTACGGCACTTTTAATAGAAATCCTTCCTATTTGGGACACCAAACTGTTTGTTGACTGAAACCTTATTTAGTCAACAGAAAAGTCTCCAGCTTTTCTCTTACAATCAGCATTGTTCAGCTGAATGAAAGGAACATGACCTGAAAAAACCTTTGTAGTAGAAATATCTTCACATTCAGTGGTACTCCTCATAAGGTGTACTTGAGCATGATACAGATGCTCTGATAAATCTTCCACACATGACACTGGGCCATTAGAGCCAGCTACCATCTGCTGTAAGTGAACAGACAGCATCTGTGAATCCACCGGAGTTACACCGAAGCACATGACTAAACATTAGCGCGCACACTGAGACAGACGTAACGACTCAAGGAAAGAGGTCTCCTGTCCACCTGTGTTGATGCATTTGCAATTGTTTCAGTGTGTGTGTATCTTCCCACAAAGTTATTGATCACAAAGTAAAGTGAGTGGCTAATCAGGGTCTGATGGTGATGTTTTATGTATCCTACATCCATAAAGGCTTGTTCTACAAGACACGCACACAGAGACACATACACACACGTGCACTCACACTGTAACACCACTCAACAGAACAGGAACTTTATTGATTTACACATAATTGGCCTGAGGCCCTTCTTGAGAAGAGAAATATGCATGGCAAGGGATCGCCATGTCAATAAGTGGTGTGCTTATGTGCGTGGTGTAACTGTACGCTAAGAGCCTGTTAAGACATGTCAGTTGCTGTAAAAACAGGAAACACACACACGCATGTGCACGCACATGCACACGCACAGTTGCTCCTGGGAGCTGGCCCATGATTTAGCTGCTTCATTACCATGTCGGCAGCTAAAATTAACCTTTCTGGTGGACTGTTAACCTTGTGTGTGTGTGTGGTGTGTTTTTCAGTATGCTCATAATAAAGCAAGTGGGTTTTGTCAAACTGGATGTGTCATAATGTTAAGTGCATTTCGCTAAATGAACAAGCAGATACAATAAATGAATACATGACATGCAGAAAGTACACAGCCAGATATTACAGTCAGGATGGTCAATAAGAAAGAAACTGTCTTTAATGATTCAAACATCAACACACACTCAAACTCTATCAACAATGAAAATACTGTTTTATAGTCCTGTGTGACCTTTGATATGTTTTTCTCTAAGATGGTCTGTGTCCAGGTTTCATTGTGTTTTAGACTTGTGACCTATTTAAAATACAGCCCAGTCATTACTGGGAACTAATATGAATTTATGATAGTAGATATTATCTCCAGTAATGCAATAACTGATTAAGTGATCAAAGAAAATGAGTTACTTGATGATGTTTTCTGTTGGTGCACAAATACAGAGGGCATGTTAACTGGCTGCTGCCTCCAACCTGCTGAACACATACTTGAAGAAGAAGAAGAAACATAGGTCATATAAATGGAGGAAGGTGCATTCAGATGGACTGGGGAAAATGTTGCTAGGCAGCTTTAGATGATAGTCTGCATGATGGTGCTAGGTATCAAGAAGAGGAAGCGAGTGGATGCAGAAGAAGAATGTTGTTCAGAATTCAGCGAGTTGTTGATACAGGCGCTGTATGGTAAGGAAGCATCGCCAGATGACAAAGCAAGTATAGTTGTAATGCTGAAGGAACCTACAAAAATATCATTTGGACAGAAAAGAAACAGAAGAGAATGAGATTTGACAGTGGAATGAGGAAGTACATGAAAGTATTCAAACTAAGAAGTTAGCAAACAAACAGTTTGATAGTCAGGGAGACGAAGAAAGTAGCAGGAGTGCATCCTGCAAATAGAGTGGTGAGAGAGAGGTGGGCTAAACAGTTGACAGGTGGCCAATTTTTCACAAGATAATGGCCTGACCAACAATTCACACTTAGAATAATAAGCATGTCTTTTGATTGTGGGAGGAATTATCAGAGCCACGGAGAGAACATGGAAGCTCTGCATAGAAAGGGAGGAAGATTTAAACCCCTGCATCCCTCCTCCACCCATCCATATCAAGAAGGAAGTTTTTATTTTCCAACATGGCATACATCAAAAGGAAAAAAAAAAAAAGGTACACTACAGTGTAAAGCAAGGGCCATGTTGTATGTGTGTGGCACTGACAGTGTTCTAAATGTCACAGTTGCTCAATATCAATAGACTGGTAAGCTATCGATTGGCAGTAATTTATGGTTTGATGTGCCAAGATGAGGCGCCAAACAAGCTGTCCACTTTGCTTTTAAGGGCTCTGTTAGAAGTCACACTAAAGATAATCCGCATGGGTGTCACTGAAAGCTAATTTACTCCTACCATGACCCATTTAGACAATTACTGAAACACACCCACACATCTATAGAGAAACACTACAATGAAAGGACACTTAATGTGTGCACACACATACAGACACACACACATATACCTTTCCTATCTCTACACCAGTCTATCACTTGCTATGCTTTTTCCTCCATTCCTATAAATCTGTCCTCCCTATATCAGCTAGTCTCTTGTAGATT
>VUQR01001991.1:3278-14645 GCA_015108515.1 Hemichromis elongatus | reverse complement strand
TTCTATGGAACCAGCTTCAGTTTGGATTCAGGAGACAGACACTATCTCTACTTTTAAGATTAGGCTTCAAACTTTCCTTTTTGACAAATCATATAGTTAGGGCTGGACCAGGTGACCCTGAATCCTCCCTTAGTTATGCTGCAATAGACGTAGGCTGCCGGGGATTCCCATGATGCACTGGGTGTTTCTTCTTCACTCACTATGTGTTAACAGACCTCTCTGCATTGAATCATTCCTGCTACTAATCTCTGTCTCTCTTCCACAGCATGTCTTTATCCTGTTCTTTTCTTCTCTCACCCCAACCGGTCGCAGCAGATGGCCCCGCCCCTCCCTGAGCCTGGTTCTGCCGGAGGTTTCTTCCTGTTAAAAGGTAGTTTTTTCTTCCCACTGTCGCCAAAGTGCTTGCTCATAGGGGGTCATATGATTGTTGGGTTTTCTCTGTATGTACGAAGCGCCTTGAGGCGACTGTTGTTGTGATCGGGCGCTATATAAATAAAATTGAATTGAATTGAAAGGTCTAGTAACACGCTCTGCCTCATATTCCACTTTTAAAGACTCTACGATTCTGGAGCCATCGTGGCTCAAAGATTTGGAAGTTCATCTTGCAATTGGAAGGTTGCAGGCTCGAGCCCCGGCAGTCTCGGTCGTTGTGTCCTTGGGCAAGACACTTTACCTGTTGCTTACTGGTGGTGGTCAGAGGGCCCGTTGGCACCCCCCAGTGTCCGGCAGCCTCACCTCTGTCAGTGTGCCCCAGGGCAGCTTTGGCTACAATGTAGCTTACCATCACCTGTGTGTGTGTGTGTGTGTGAGAATGGGTGGGTGACTGGAGTGTGAAGCGCTTTACAAACACAGGCCATTTACCATTTAGGAACAACAAGTAAGCCTGCAGTGAAAATGTGCGCTGTGTCTTCAGTGCAGCACAAAGTGAATGGTGCACTGAGGTCTAGCGACAGTAATGATGATAAAGACCACAACAGGTAGAAGCTTCATTAATAAGGTGTTTAATAGCTGTTTGGGGTAATACGACATACAGACTGTTCCGACAGGAACGCTACTTCATCACTTTGGTTACTTCGTCTGCAGACAAACGTCATCTTCATTGTAAAAAACACAAGTGCTTATTGGAGATGTGCAAAACAGAGTAACAACAACAACAACAACAACAACAACAACAACAACAACAATAATAATATAATAATAATAATAATACTGTCAGCAACAACAAGGAGAAATGAGCTTCAAACTTCACAAACTCACAGTGAGAAACTCTGTACCATCAAAACAGAAATTATGGCTTCAACAGTGCAAACAGTCCAACAGCAGAACGTCCGAGGTTTAACCCTGATACCCAGACACCCGGTCCTCGCCGCTGTGAGGGGAGCTTCCTGTCCCTCCTCCACGCCTCAGAGAACTCATTCTTCACAGTGGAGCTGCAGTCGGGTCCAACGTTTGTGGACGGCAGGCCTGAACTCGCAGCTCCACGACCTCAGAGAGCTGGTGTTATTAATAACCCCGGCATGCGTACTGTCTAACCTGACCTGGCGCTCTACTGCCGTCCCCTCCGTGAAGCGTTCGGCGATGTCACTGATTACTGGACTTTCACACAGGCTCTGAGGCGCTTAGACTGTCACCGTCCACGCCATAAGAGGGTCAAAATTACAGCACAAATTAAAGCTTCAGACACGTGTATGAGCAAAAACTTTGTCTTTTTGGAATCAAAGGAATAAATTCCTGTTTGGGTTTAGGCACAGCGCCTCCTTCAGGACACCTGAGCAGCTGATTTAATCAATTTAAAAGCGTTGTAGCCTCACCGTCAGACTTTACCAAAGAAACGCTTTGAATGAAACTTGATCTGAGAACCTTCCTCACAGCGATTATATCAGATGATAGTTTCTCCATATTTAAAGATTACGTTGTATCATTTTTAACTTTGAGCCCGATGATGGGGGATGATGGAGGTTTGTATGAGTTTAAAGGTCACAAATTTAATTGTGTTGGTTTTTAACTTTATAGTTAATCTGTAAAAAATCTGTAAAAACATTATTAAGGCCCTTTAAGGCCCAAAACAGATGAATGCAAACCTCATCTTTGACCAGCATTGAGGATTAGTTCAGGTTTTTCTTTTCATGCAAATAATTTCTTTTATCTATTAAATGTTTTCATGTTTTTAAATTTTAATGTTTGCTTTTGAAATGTGTGGCAGAGTAACATTAATCTTCTCTCTTTTTTAAAAGTTCAGACCGAAAATAAACACATCAGATGTTTTCTCATTAAATTAAATAATTCATGATTAATTATAATTGATTGAAAAAGTTATAAAAAGTTTCTTTGATGAACTTTTGAGCAATTATTAATGTTCATCCTCTTTGCCATGAAGAGTTGCTCTGCTCTCATTGCTGAAAGCAGCTGCAGAGCACAAGGTCAGAGGTCAAGCTAACAGCTGATCTGCTTTCCCGCACAGACATCATTTTAGTTTCATTTAAGCACAAACTCAAACCATCAGAGACAAACACTTTAAAACTCAGCTGATCCGAAATGAGGTCAGATCTTCCTCCTGCTCCTCCTCCTCTATAAACAGATCTGTTTGGCGAGCTCACGGTCCAGGTCGTGGATCAGCATGTCAAAGTCCTTCAGGCTGAGTCGACAGTTAAACGGAGCATCAAAGTCCAGAAAGTCATCCATGTACAGAGCTCCGCCCCCTCCTGTTGGCCATGCCCTCTTCTTCTCCTCCTCGTCTTCATCGTCGCTCCCTGAAAAACCAAGAAGAAGAAGCGGAGGAGTCAGAGAGGAGGAGGGGCTAACACCTGTCAGTTCTACAGTCACCCTCTCGGGCCGTTATGTGACCCAGCATGAATCCAACAGGTGTGATTTTAGTGAGGTAACACCTGTGAAGGTTAGCTGTATGTATAGGTGGGCGATCAGCTGATTTTTACCTGCATCGCTGTCACTTCCTGCCACCTCATCGTAATCGGCATCCTGCCCGGTCAGAAACTCTCGTCCGCAAACACTCCAGTCTCCCGCGTACCTGTTGATTGGCGGTGGACTCTCCAGACGGGCCAAACCACCACGCCCTCGCCGTGACACTACCACCTCCTCGTCAGCGCTCTGTGGCAGAGCCAGGCATAACGCAGGATGCCGGTGCTGCTGCACCGAAGGATTCTGGTGGAGGCTGGAGGAGGGAGGAGGGGAGGCGTTTGCACCAGCTGGTGCTCGATGACTCGGTACTGAGGAGGAAGAAAAATTGGGGCGATTTTGACGAGTTCCATTGCAACGTAAGGTATGTGGGCGGGGCTGTAGGGCTCACCTGGCCACAGCTGCAGCAGGTAGTGCAGTGCTTCAATGTGCCGTTTGAAGTCTACGGCGCTCGCCATCTCCTCGCCATGATAGAAGCCCTTGGTTGCTCCTCTTCCCGACTTCCCTCCCCCCCCTTTCCACGCATCTTGGGTTGGCGTGAGGAGCACAGGCCCAAAGCACACGGCAAGGTTCTGATGAGTCATCCTGTTGGTGGAGCTGAAAGACGCTACGAGGCTGAGGTGATCGAGCAGGAGCGACAGAGTGGCCTGAGAGCGAGAGATGGCGGGAACAGTTAGTAGAAAACTCAGCAGTCGGCCTGCTAAAATCTGACCTGTCTCAGTTTTCCCAAATTTAAAATATTCATCCTGTTTATTTTACTTCAAAGGTTACAGGTTGCTCAAGGTCGAAGGTCTGGCTGTTAGGTTCCAGCTGAAGCTCCCAGTTTTCTACCTCTCTGCAGGAGCAAGTGCAGGAAGTAAGCAGGAAGCATGCGTTCATCATTTCAGACTATTCTTCCTATCCAGAGGCTCCTGCCTACATTACACAAAGTGCACCGTGACCCCCGACAGCAGCTTCTTCATTAACAAAGAAGAAGAAACGCCCCTCTATCAAAGAGCAGTTGGTGACAGTGGGAAAGAAACCCCCTTTTTTTTTTTTTTTTTTTTTTTTTTTTTAAATATTCCTTTTGGGCATTTTGCCTTAAATGAATAGCGATGGCAGAGATGGAGACAGAAAGGTCCGATTTGAACCCGGCGTTCTGCCCTCTAGCTGTGTAGTCGCCTACCCACCCACTGAGCTAAACTCGCACCTGGAAAAAAAATCCTTTGTAACAGGAAGAAGCCTCCTCCAGAGCCATGCTCGGGGGCGGCGGGCTTCTGAGAGAACACTTGCGGTTGAGGGAAGAAAGTCGGGAACGCTAGAACATCAAACTGCATGTATGACATCGTCCTGACCAAGCCTTTAAAATGTCTCAAATTAGGGTTTTTAAGCTTTCTGCCCTCAGGTTTTTGCTATTGATGTTATTTGTTACTGTGGACTTTTTTTTTTTAAATCATTGTATAGCACTTTGGCCAATATATTGTTGTTATTAAATGTGCTATATAAACAATGTAAAGTAAGGTTTGACTTCTGCCACCATCTTATCTGCGACTGGATTCTCCCAGAATTACTCGACTACTTTGCACCGAGACATGCTGGATCAGACGACATAGAACCTTCATCGTTTGATTTAAATGTAAAGTCTCTTTGTTTTTTATCTTTCTGACACCAACTCAGTAAACCAAAGGGGTCATAGAGGGCTCGCAGCTGGGTCACAGTAGTATCTCAGAGACAGGAAGGAGCAGGACCAACAGCAGCCTGCACACACATGATAAAGAGTAGCATGACGACGAGCATTGTGTATTTGTGTTGGTCCCATCAGACTGACCGAGTCGAGGTCCTGCTGACTGAGGACGGAAGCACGACAAGGTCACAGCAGTAAGCTGTACTGCAGGAATACTACAGGAGTACTGCAATGTTACCACAGTAGTACTGCAGGAGTACAGGGTGTTACCCTTTCTGGAGGTGGCAGGCAGGACAGCAGCTCCACTGTTCTTTGGGACAGTTGGGAGTCGGGTGTTGCAGGTGGGACAGGTGGGGGTCGTAGGGCCATGGCCTCCCTGACCACCTGGTACAGAGTCCTAGTGATGAGGGGGGATGGCAGCTCCCGCAGGTAGTCCTTTAGAATCCCTAAGGAGACAGGTGAGTGCAGTCACAAAGAGTATGAGGACGATCAGAGGTCCAGTGAGATTCTAGATACAGGGTAAGGGGTCAGGGGTCAAGTACATGTGGCTGTGCTTACCTGTGATCACGTTGATGTCAGGGTAGAGGTCCTCAGACAGACACACTGCTGTGCTGTTCCTCTCGAACCAATCCCTGAGTTCCTTCTTCACTGCAGCAGAACCACAGAGCCTATAAAGACCCACCACCTGACACACACACAGACACACAATCAGCCGAGGGTGAAGTTGCGGCATGTTTGTCATAGCAGACTCGGACACCAACCTTCAGTCCCCGTCGTTCGATCTCTGCCACAGTTTTCTGGATCAGCAGGGGGACGGGAGTTGCAGAGCCCTCTTTCTCCACCAGGTGGTGCAGCTCGACCCCAAACACAGAGGACGGGGTGGATGTGTCGCCGTTGGGCTGCAGACACACAGTTCATCATTGAGTCTGTAGTGGTGGTGGTGGTTGGTCCACAGTTCTGTGTCTGGCAGGAGATCTCACAGCACTTCATGCTCATCATGGAGATGCTGATTTCTCTTTTCACGCCTCTTCACAGCAGTACAACTCCTACAGAGGGTTTGCTGAGCATGATGCTACTGTGATAGTCTGCCAGCACACCTGACCTGACCCCCTACCTGGGCTTTTTATTACTTGAGCAGCTGCAGTCTGACCGTGTCTATGCTACGCTGCACTGCAGCAGGTAGTGATGGTGAAGGAGCCCACACCAGGTACTGATCGTGTGAGTGAAAAACCTTTGAGAAGCTTGACGTTTCCATATCACAACCACAATCACCAAAATGAAAACAACAAAAAAGGCTTCAAATATTTCACTTTGTGTAATGAATATACGAAGGCTTACTTTTTCCCTTATAGACGTTGTTAGAATATTCAAAGTTATTTAATTGTGCTGTTTGGAGAACAGCCCATATGAACGGGACGATATGACCCCGCCCAGGTGAGCGACTAGTTCCAGTTAAATCTAACTAACTGTATCAGCAGCAGTGGGACTTTGTACCTGTGTGTCCCATTTCTCCTGCAGAGACAGTTTGATGTAGAGAAGTCCCCTGGGCTCCAGCTTCACACAGAGCTGCTGACAGCGACTCCCTGACAAACCAAACACATCCTCAGTATACAATTCATACATCAATGGTACTCCTAGGATCAGCTGCATTAACAAATGTGGTCTAATGAACCTTTGAAGAGAGGAGGGATGGAGACCCCACCCAGACCGCACACCCGGTTTCTAGTTGGACCACCTGAGTTGGGACTCTGCTCGGATGCTGTTTTGGATGCACAGACTGAAAAAAGGGGGGAAAAAACAATTTGTGAGCAGATTTAAATAGACAGCCAAAGAATATGGTGTGGGGCGCTGGGTCCTGATCATGACATCATGATGGCTCGAGGTTTAGATCTTTTCTTCATCTGGACAGTTTAAACTACAGCTTTTCACTAATGATAGAAATGGAGGAACCATCAATTTGTCTCAAGACTAAAGTACAGACTGTCTGAAGAACTGAATTGGTTACTTGCCTTTTGTTTGAAAACATTAAGAGTTTTTTGGATAGGTGAGTGTGGTCCATGCATTCTTTTAGACCTTAAAAAGCACTTTGATGCAGTCAGTGACAAGAGCGTGCTGTCTCAATGAACCGAATTTAACCTCTCTTCACAGGAGATGATATGGTTTAATACCTTCATTAGAAATAAGAGTCGGTAATTCATCACTACTCGCTCTGAGTCAACAACGTTCAGATTTTTTTACCTTTGTTTTTTAGCTTATTTACATAATAAGATGTATGAATTTTGTACACGGACTGGACTACGCGTTTACACTGATGGCATAAAGGAACAAATACATTTTCTTTAACTGTTTTGGCCTTTTTACAGAGAATATTTTAATTCCACATCCTCTTTCACCTTAGTCCTGCCTGAATGCGGCTTTGTTGTATTACCTGGTGTTAATACCACTATGCGGAGCTGCCTGGCTCGCTCTAGCTCCAGGTGGAAAGTGTGGTTTAAGGGGAGGGCCGAGCCTCGCAGCATCAGGAGGGCAGTTCGCGCTCTCGTTACCCCATCAATCTGTATCGCCAGGAAGACTTCTTTACTGCCCTCTGACCTGAGATCGAACATCCAGAGAGACAGAGAGAATGACTGTTCCAAAACTGAACCTAACCTGCCAGCAGGGGGTGCACCTGAACACAACATTCACAAAAAATGTTGTTAGTAGAGCCAGAAGTGACCAAGAGGGTGGATTAATTTGATGGACTGTACAGGTCTGTCCAGTGGATCACATGGCCACAGACCACCTGCTAATTAGTACTCAGTAACATCCAAGTAGGTTCCAAAAACTGGAGCTCAGACTTCTTGTATGGTCTGGTAGTACAGTTAACCTCAGGAAACATATTTTTGGTCAGATAACTGTCCCCAAAAGTACAAACACCAGCCAGAGACCCACTTTATATCAGACCTGTAATCAGACAATTTATACCCTATACAGTCATGAACTAGCAGCTCGTAAAACGGCCAATCTGAGCTTTAGACATTTGAACTGCAGTTCTTTTAATGTCCACTGGATGCTGCTGTGTTCAGATTCTGTAATGAAGTGAATTAAAGGCTTGAAGGCATGTTTATACCTGCTGGTCTTCATCTCCTCCAGACCCAGCAAGTGGACTGTCAGTAATCCCGTCACCCGTTGGCTGCATCTCGGCGGGTCTGAGCCCACGTACAGCTGGAATGAGCTGACGTCACAGGGCGCGTCCTGGGAGGTCGCGTGTTGAGAGGGCTGCTGTCGTGGCAGTAGTTCAGGGGAGTCCCCGTCACTAAGATACCCTGACAGGAAGACAAACATTTTCTATTATGAAGGTTTTTCCACTGGATTTCACTTAGAGGCTGAGACTCTCCACCCTCTATTGAAAGTGGATGAAGATGACCTTAATGTGGTTCTGGCATGGACAGAAATATCAGGAAAATACACAAATTTCTGTGAAATACAGTCACGGATGCTTTGTATCTACTATGTACTGATTCTCATTATCAGTTTCCTCCCAAGACCTACCCAAAGCCATGAAAGTTCCTGCTCTACATCTGAGCTAACCTCTTCTCCCTCCCTGAGCGGTTTACCTCCTTTACTGGCTGAACGTCCTCTTGATGATCGCCGCTGTGGTCGGGCTGGAGAGGTGGTGCTGTCCAGATGATACTTACTGATCACATTCTGGTTGGAGAGCGCCAATAATGATGCCGTGCTCTGACCAGCCGACTCCTCTCCGCATCCCCTATTGTCATTTGCTTGCCGATGGGCCCGAGAAGATGAGCGGAGGCTGAGTTTCCGGCGCAGCTCGGGAAGTTTCTTCATCTTTAGAGAGAGTTTCCTTACCGTACCAGGCGACCTCAACCTGTCGATCATACTGCCTGACACCCCCCCTTTCTTTTGGGAGGCGGGACTAGAGTCTGGAGGGGAGTCTGAAGCAGATTGAGATAAAGAAGGCCAATGAAGACAACCTGAGCAATGTGATGACAGCAGGTGAAACAGGAAGTCTTACCTGTATTTTCTGCTTTGATGTCATTGATATGGTGACTGACACTTGGACTGGGGAGGCTGGAGCACTGAAAGTCCTCCAGTGGGCTGTCACTGTTACAACCTCCTCCAATGCCTGTTCCAGCACCAGTCTCATCTTTTTTTGCCCTCTGCTTCCATACATCCTCTTCCCGGCGTAGACCTCCTAAGTCCTCCTCCTCAGGGATTGGGTTGTACCAAATGTTGCTGCTACTGTCCTCCTGAGGGTCGCACACTTCATCTGAAGTCTTTCCTGAGGAAAGCACCCAGGCTCGGCTACTGCGATCCAGGCTCTGCAGGTAGGCACGCTGGCCCGACAGCTTGGCACTGACAGAGGTGGAGGGAGACTCAGTGGGGTCCCCTGTTGGGTAGTAGGATTCCTGTTGCATTGTTGTAATAACACAGGAGGCACTGGTCTTATCCCAGGCCAGATTGGTGCACATCCTGTCAGCACACTGCTGCATCTGCAAACCATGACAATAAGGAGTGGACATATTACTGAAAGGAGAGGAGGAACAGAATGAGGCATCAAACCATCATCAGATGCACGAGGGGCTGTCCATCTACCAGCAGCACAATTAAGAACTGTCCAAAAACTGCAACTGTTATTTCTGGGAAGTGCGCATCTTTCCGTGTTCAATATTTCCTTGGTTAAATCCATGCCCAACACAAATAAGTACATGCTCTGTATTATTTTAATAAGTGGGAGTGTACTAATGAAGGTACCTGAATTGAGACATAGGAAATGATTCAATAAGCAGCAGCAGAACAAGAACAAAGGACCCAACAACCATGGACTTCGTAGCTGGAAGACTACAAGGAGGAGAAAATAGTTTTTGTCCTCCTGGTAGTTCTCTAAGGATGACTAGGAGAAGAACAAAGACTGAGGATTACCAGCAAAGTAACAAAGATTGTGGATTACCAAGAGGACTAACGATTACTAGGAAGATGAAGACCAAATATTAGCAGGACAAGAACAAAGATAGTGGACAGAACAAACGCTGAAGCAGCAGTAAAGGTCTGACTGTTAGCAAAAGGAGGGACAAAGGAGAACAGCAGTGTGAACGTTTGGTCATATGCATACTGTGCTATTACCTTGTTTTGCACCAGCCTATGGCTCAAGGCCTGCCCAGATGCATCCTGAGATATCCCTGTGGGTCTCTCCTGGTCTGAGAGTCTGATGGTGGAGCTTGAGTTCAAGAAGCTGGGTGGAGCTGCAGAGCCCTGACGCGCCCACTGCTGTTTCTTCGCCACTGTGATATGGTTTCGAGGAGGCGATGGGGGGTCGGGGTCTGTAAGTGTTGGCGATGATGGTGAGGAACAGGACTGGAAGGCATTGTCGGGCTGGACTGGAGCCTCTGTAGTAAACAAACAGCTATTATTATGGGGTGGATCAGTGCATTTGGCGCTATCAAAGTAGTAAGGTGGGGTTAGTTTGGAAATGTTCCCATCTTCGATCTGCACACTTTGGTCCAGATCAGATGATAGGAAGCAAAACAAATGTTTCCACGTATGGTTGTCCCTCCCTGAGCCTCGTTCTGCCAGAGGTTTCTTTCAGCTAAAAGGGATTTTTTCTTTCCCACTGTTGCTAAGACATTTGTTTGCCTGCTCTTGTCTCATAGTTGTTTTAGATTATCCAGTGTTTTTTAATTTTTGGACTTTTGAGTTTTATAGAAATATTTTACTTTGCTTCCCAGTTGGTTTGCTTTGCATATTTTTATTGTATTTGGTCATTACTGTATCTGTGTCTTGCTTATTTTCTCGTTTGTTTTGAGAGTTGGTGTTCTTTGTGCTTTGATTTTAGTCCTGTGTGATTTGGTTCAGCTGTGTCTCGATCCTGTGAATGCATAGTCACTGTCCTTCATCAGAACGTTTGTTCTCCTTGACCAGTGTTCTGATGGCGTTATGTTCCAGTCAGCGTGTGTTTGTAGCTTTCAGTTTCCTCTTTTTGGACTTTATTATTTACCTTTGAGATTTCCTGCATTCAGTCGATAAAAGTTCAGGTTTCTCTGTCTTCATGCCTCCTCTGACTCTTGCATGGTCTGCAACACCTACAGCCTTCTGACACGTTGGAGTTTCTCTCTAATATTATAGGGTTTTTACTTTGACATATAAAGCGCTCTCTGCTGACTTTTATTTTGATTTGAAGCTGAATAGATAAAATGAAGTTTAGCACAGCAGGCTCTGACTGAAGGTCTGATTTCTTATTGATGGTCATATGATCAGCTGTTGCTGTGAAATAAATTGGAACATTTCTGTCACATCCTATACACGTAGATTACTCTGTCCCAGACCCTGTGTACGGCCTTGTGGGGACCAAAATCCCATCCCCACGAGTTTGAAGGCATTTTTGAGAATCAAAATGTGGTTTTAGTGTCAATGGTAACTTTATTGTCCCTAATGGGAAATTGATTTGCACTATGTCCAAACAGAAATATAAGAAATCAAACAAACAGATAACAGAAACACATCGCATACACACACAAAAAAATAATATAATATAAGCCTGAAAAACAACCTAGATTTTATCATAAAAAAGTGCAATGTGCAACGGTAACAACACTTATTTTTTAGTGTTTTTAACTATGATAATAGCACTTGGTACAAAAGACAATCTATGTCAGGGTTACTATTAGGTTATGGTTAGGGTTAGGGTAAGGGGTTAGGAAAGCATTATGTCAATAAGATGTCCCCACAAGTTATGAATACCCACGTGTGTGTGTGTGTGTGTGCGTGTGTGTGTGTGTGTGTGTGTGCGTAGA
>VUQR01001990.1:11251-21602 GCA_015108515.1 Hemichromis elongatus | reverse complement strand
ACCTACAGGCCAAAAAAAAAAAGAAAAAAAAAAAAAGAAACAGGCGTCTGAGGAGTATATGTCAATTGAAACTTGTACCTATCTAGAGAGTATTCATAAATGATTTTAGGTAATTATTTCACCTCATTTTAGGCCATTGTCATAATGATTGTTTGCTGATACTAAAATAAAGTGCAACGAGGATATTTTACTCTTGATTAACCTAAATGAACAGAAAAAAATGCCAATCAATGTGTAGTCATGCCCAGATAGTGTTGCATTTGAAAAATATTCACTCACAGCTGTTATGGCTTTTTTTGGTCTCGTCTTTTCTAAAAGTACTTTGATCAAAGGACTGGAAAAAGTCAGGAATATCTTCTAAAAAGTCTTTTCATCTTCTAGACAATAGGGACCTTGGCTAATAAGTGAACACTGTCATTAAAGGATTTCCTCAATTTACAGAGGTCACATGGGGTCAGTGATTAGAATAAGCACAGCTTAACCATACAGGTATCTCTAAAGAGTAAAACCTAAAATCCTCAGTTTTATTTTAAATATTTTATTATGCATTTACATAATCTAAGGAAATCTTGGTGTTGAATTGGAAAGATAAGAAAAAACAGCTGTATGTGGAAGCAGGGATGTTGGAGCGTTGACGCAGTCATTTCAGGAAATTGCAAAGTGTTCTTTAGTGAAATTCATGTTTTTACAGGCAGGGGATGCCACTGTAAAACTATTTATTTATTACGTGTCTGCATCTGCTTCTGTTACACTATATTTCAAATATCTGTACATTATTTTTATTTTATTGATAGTTTATTGTGACATGGTTTGCAGCATGGGTTTTGGAAAGTATTCCAATTAAATTCAAATACAGTAATACAGAATAGCATTATTCCATGATTATATAAACATCGCTGATAGTTAAATTGTGTTTTATACATGTCGGTGTTCTTATGCAAATCAAGAGGGTTTTTTTCTCACTGCTCTTTCCAAAATGGTTACGTCATTCTTCTGACTGACGTTCGTTTGTAAGAGTGAAACAGAAACCATGGAATTTTCTACACTGTCTATGTCTGTAATTTCTATAAGATCTATTTCTATAACATAAATAAAATGTAATTTAAAAAAAACAAGGCCTATTAACTTATGGTGACCACGATTGACTACAACAGCATTAAAGGATTTGTTCAACAGCCCTAATTAGATTGACCAGCACTCAGTTCAAGGAGTTAAACTGTTACCCTCAGATAAAGGAAATTTGTTAGGCTGCTCAGGAACAAGCCAGGAACCGCCAAGACTAAAGCCTGTAATGAACAGGAAAGCAGAACATACAAAACAGGCTAACATTAAGCTTCTGGACTGGCCTTCCCAAAGCTCGGACCTCAACCTTGTTGAAAATTTGTGGACTGTGCCAAAAAGTCAGGCCCAGGAAACTAAAGCATTTAAATGAACTCTACAATTTGTGCCAGGAAGCGTGGTCAAATATCCAGACAGAACTATGCCAGAAGCTTGTTGATGGCTACCAAAAGCATCTGGCTGAGGTGCAGTTTGCTAAGGGACATTTACCCAAATATTAATTGGGGTGTGTATAAGTCAGTACAACGCAATACAATAATTCCATCCTTAACAAAGAACAATTCAGAGAATTAATCAACTGGCCAAAATCACCTTGAAATTCTTGTGCGACATTAGTGCATGAACACTTCTGGCCACAAGTGTAAGCTGGGAGTAGTAACAGCCCTCCATTCTGTTACCACACAGTCTTTTGTCATTATGAAACATCCCTCCCAAAGTGCAGTGTAGTTAGTCAACATCAATATACTAAACAGCACTCCCTTTGTTGCCAAATAAAGTATTCCATAAATTAACTGGTGTGACTGTTTAAAAAACAAACAAATAAAACACAAAGCTTTACAGGGTAGTGACAAAAGTAGCACAATGGTGGTTCAATTCAATTTTATTTATATAGAGCCAAATCACAACAACAGTTGCCTCAAGGCATTTATATTGTACAATAGTACATACAGAGAAAACCCAACAATCATATGACCCCCTATGAGCAAACACTTTGGCGACAGTGGGAAGGAAAAACTCCCTTTTAACAGGAAGAAACCTCCAGAAGAACCAGGCTCAGGGAGGGGCGGGGCCATCTGCTGCAACCGGTTGTGCAGTGATTTACCAAAACATGCAAACATACATGGAAATAAAGTACATAAGAAGGAAACAAAAAGAATTTGTACAGTCTAACAAGCCTGAACATTTGGTATGAGAACCTTTGTTGCTAATTGCAGCAAGCACTTTTTTTTTTATTTCTTTAAATGGGCATCAAGAATAGCTCTCTAGGCTTTTTGAAGAATATTCAAAGCTCGTCTATGTCATGTGAGGGCTGTGTGCAGGCAGGAGTGGTGGTGAGGACCCAAAGTGCAGACACTCGGAGACAAAACACAGCTTTATTTCTGAACTCAAATTTACCCAACTACAGAATGCAAAACAAACTCAGGCTGGCAGACCAAACACACAGCGTAAGTGAGGGCAGACCGTGACACTGACACGGAGAAACACAAGGCTTAAATACACAGAAGGAGCAATCAGGGAATGGGTAACAGGAGGGAAACACGGCTGGGACAAATCAGGGCTAACGAGACAAAGGAAGCGAAACCAGAATCATTAACATAAGGCATGCACCTTCAAAGTAAAACAGGAAACATAACACAGAGATGCGGACTTGACAAATGGATACAGCAGACAGGGGAGACAGCAACTAAAGAACACAGACAGAAACCAGAACACTAACAAAGAAAGTCTAGGAATGATAAATAATGGCAAACTCAAAGTTCAACAATAAAGAAAACTGAAAACTCTGGGTCAACGACCAAGGTCTCCTAACAGTCTATGGATGTCGGCTGCCTTTTGCCTATCAAGATGACCCCACGCTGGTTAAATAATGTTGACGTCCAGGATCTGGACAGAGTTTTGCTAATGTTTATTGTATGTTTCTGTCGAGGCGTGCTTAAACTACACGAGCGGTATGTTTGGGATCATTGTAATGTTGAAAAATGAAATCCCTGCTAGTCAGACACTTTCTGGATGATATTGCAGGGTTTATCAAAATCATACAGCAGTTTTCTCCATTTATTTTTTTTTTATTAATTTTGATAACATCACTGGGAGCCCCAAACCACAACAGAGCCTCCTCTGTGTTTTAAAGATGGCTGTAGAGACTCACTGTCTTCTGTACCGATTGACAATTTGAACAAAAACTTTATTTTTTTTCCTTCGTTGAGAATGGCTTCTTAACAGACACCCTTGCAGTGAGACCGTTTCTAATGAGACTTCAGTGACCAGAATCAGCAAAGGGCCTATTTCTTAAGGACATGACTTTAAAATACTGTTCATCAGCTCTAGTTCGCTTTTTATTTTTATTTTTACAGGCTTGTCATTTCTAACTTTGTCTTACATTTTTCCCAGTTTCACGCTGTTCACTGTGCCAAGATATGCATAAGTATTATAAATAATATCAGCATTTGGCTAAAAGTTATTTGGTGTGAAAATATTGTTTCATGGCTGTCAAACTCTGTTATATTTTATATCGTATACATTATTTCAGAGATTCCACTTGGGAAATGTGAGCAAGTTGTTTCTGTTTACAACAAATTGATAGTATGGTAGTAACAAAATGACTAAAGATACAATTTACAGTCGGTTCTTTACCAAGTTATCTGTTATGTGTAGACACAACCCTGGTTCCTCCTTGAATTGTCTTTTTATGTTTGTATAAAAACAAAACTAACTCAGGTGTCTTTTATACAATGCTTGATTGATTCACGGGTTTTTAGAAGCTTAAGACACACACGAACAAAAAAAATCCAAATTTCCAAATAAACTACTGGGAAACTGCTCAATGTCATTTTAAAATTTACAAGAAAGTCTGGCACCATGGAGGCAAAATATAAAGAAATGAGGAGTGACGAAAGTTTTGTACAGTGCCATAAATGGTTTTTTTCCCCCTGTGTGCAAAGATTGTAATTTTTTAAAGAGTTAACCAGGTGCATCAGCTCGAGTCGACCATTTCTTGGTATCACACATGTAGCGACTAGCGTTTTGCAGAACACCTTGCTCAACATTCACCTGTAATGGGAGTGGGAACCGGTCTGACCCGTTCAGTGACAGTGCTCCCGGTTGTTGTCACTTGACACTAACATTAATCCTATTGGTATATTTATACCAATCATTGTCAACGTTACCTTCAAACATTATTTTGCTAGTTTCAAAACAGGCACCTGTTGGTTAAAAATACTTGAACCAATCCAGCCAATATAGTTTAGTACATTAGGCAATGTAATGAGTCATTAAAAGTAGCATGAATAATGTAAGGAAATAGTAAAATAAAAGGAAATAAAATCTCTTCCTG
Source organism: Hemichromis elongatus (assembly GCA_015108515.1). Classification (NCBI taxonomy): domain Eukaryota; kingdom Metazoa; phylum Chordata; class Actinopteri; order Cichliformes; family Cichlidae; genus Hemichromis; species Hemichromis elongatus. The sequence goes on along the minus strand of VUQR01001990.1, from coordinate 17,209 downwards.
TATTTTTTTAAGCCAACGGTGTAAACGTACTTAACTGAGTCTTTCCCCAGGGCAAAATACAGCCAGCCAAAAATGCTTATGTACATTATCCTTCCAGAGTAAAGGAGAAGTCAGAACAACACCTTATTGTATTTATCATACACCAAACAACAGCCAAATGAGATTTTGACCAATAGCATTCCTGGCACCAGATCAGCTTTCCTTTGATCTCAATCACATGAAAATCATCAGATGTGTATAAATCGGAGAGGCGGATGTTGTCCAAGATAAAGACAATGTTGGATAACGCCTCCCACACACTCCATGACATGCTGGTCAGTCACAGGAGCACGTTCAGTGACAGACTGAGGTTACCAAAAAGCACCACTGAATGACACAGGAAATCATTCCTGTCTGTGGCCATCTCCCTGTACAATTCATCCACTTAACACAGTCTTCTGATACACCTGTTGTGCACATGATCTTCCTTCTTCCTTTCCTGCTATTTATTAAGATGTTGAGTATATGTACATATATATATATGGATGTATATATTGTATTATTTATTTAGTGTATTGTCTGTCTTGTTAATGTCTGGAGCACTGATAGTATTCTCAGAAAGTATTCAGAAAGTATTCTGATTCTGATTCTGATAAGCCAAAAGTATTGTCTGCATAAAACAGGCCAACTGTCGTTTGAAGATTTCTTGAAACCTGTTCACTCACAAACACATCCCTAAAGTTGCGAAATATGAAGGCGCGCATCGTAATCACTGAGATTTGTTACTAACCTGTCATGACGTGCCGACAAATGCAACTCGCTCTAAACTGAAACTGGGCACAGACAAAATACCATGTGTAGTTTTTACGGACGGTGTCCCATCATTTCTATTTATTGCTGCGGCATTACGTCTTCTTAAGCACTGGATGGATGACTCTGGATGTTTTTGTTTATTTGACAACATAAACAGAGCAAGCTACACTATCACTCTCTTTTTTTTTCTAACACCAGCTTCAAGACGCCTCTATCTTTTGAATAGCCATTACATTAATTTTGTGTGTAATTTGGTGGTTTGTATTTAATTGCAATGCTCAATGAATTATTGTATCAAAACTAAATAACCTGTTGTCATCTCATCTAGTTCTAAAAATATACTGAAGCAGGCTAAGTCTCAGTAAGCAGTCTGTACTGAGTGTGGCAATGTACACCATGATTGTACCAGTTAATTACCTCTAATGACTGTTCTGTTTGTGGGTGGTGCTAATAAAGCTGCTCTCCTGTAGTAGAGCGGTTTATGGAACCCAGGAAATACAGGTCAAAACAGAAAACTCTGTCTCCTCCTTTTGCTGTAGCTTATCACAATATTAAGGGGATGATAGGAATGCTACTGTCAATGACCACACACACACAGACACACACAAAATACAGTCTGCTGAGTGTGATTCTAAACCACTGTCTCCTAACACTAAATATTAGCAGGTGGATTTTATAGTGGATTTTATAAATTCAGGGTGTTAAAAAAAGCCTCTTATTTGCTAGACTTTCAAAGACTTTAAGTTGCTGTTGATGCCATGTGATAATGAGACACGGCCAAAGATTAGTGAGTCACTGAGCAGCACGCAATGTTATGCCTAAATTATCCACTGAAACTGTGACTGTACCTGATCAACTACCTCAGGGCCCCCTGTGATGATGTCATACAGATACAAACAAACCACCTATTTATCTTATGAAAATCCTAAAAAAGTGTAAACATTTCCCTTACGTCAGAAAATATAAGTTTTTCCATAGCAACCAGTAAACATATCCCGATAGTTTTGCCAAAGCTCGTTGTGGGATGTCCTTGTAAACACTGGGTACTTTTAAGTTTTCATTTTCATTTTATTTTTAACAAAATGATTAGTATTACTTTTTTTTTTTTACTTAAATTACTATCATGATTGTAACTTATTTCCATCTGTAGCCTTTAAACAGATTTAATTAAAATTGAATAAGCTATAAACTACAAATTTATATCAGAGATACACGTAAATAAATATAATCCAGTATACATAAAAATCCTGAAAACCTTCAATACCCACAAAACGGGTGCAAACACTACTAAGTAAGTGTTTTGGAGTTTTACAGACTAAGCTTATGGTTCCTACAACATGTTATCAGTGGAACACAAAGCCTTGTCTGCACGGACATTTTTTATTTTGTTCAGGGTTGGGCACCTGAAAAACAACCAAATGCAGCCGTTACTGTGAAGTCTGGGCTTGTTTCAGACAACTCCCTTTGTCATTTTCCCACAGCTCATGCATTCAAGTCTCTTACCTGTTGCATCAAAACTTGTACTGTTTGTTTTTGCGCCTTTTACGCCTTGTTATACTTTCCAAGCACAGTTTAATTACTTTGGCATGTCAAATCTTGGCAGTATTTCTTAGCCGTATGAAAAAAAAACAAACAACATAAAAAACGTTTTAAACATTTTAACGGCTACATCTTAACTTTATTCTCAATCTGAATCTTAAAGTGATGTTACATATATTCATACATACTTTTTTTTTTTAAAAATTTATTACCCATGAGTTTGACAAGAGGAGACATGAGGAACATTGCACCCTCTAAGGCCTATCAGGACTAATCTAGTCCTGAAGAATCTCTCCTCAGTCTTAATTGTGAAAATTCCTCCCAGCCTCCTTGTGTCTGGAACCTAATCTCCATAGCCAGGCTCAAGTACCTTTAATGATCCTACCTTGGAAAAAAATAGAGGTATTATGGTCCTAACCGTAGTTCTGGCTCTAAAACACTGCCTCTATTCATTTGGTGGACAATCTGATTTTCCTTCTACCTCCCTTTGCTCCCGCTCACTATTCCCTCTTTTAGCAACAGTCTCTCACCTGAAATCACTGTTTCTGCTGTTTTCTATTTCTCTAACATCTTAGTCCTGATGTCTTGTGACGCTGTGGAAAACTATCAGTAAGTCAAGTGGGACCCGGACTGCAAAGTATACATTCTGTCTGAAGATATCCTGTAGGAGCTGCAGGTGTTCATATTTTACAGACTGACATCACTGCCAGGTCAGCTTTAATCTTTTTTGACCTACTCTTTTCATGCACGCTAATATAGATTTCTTTTTTTTGTGGCTGTAAAGGACGTTAATGACAAATCTATCATTCTTTTTCATATGTTTTTTTACTCACTTTATGAAATTTTTTATAGAATTTGTGACTTGGCTTGTTTGAATTTGTGTGATCACAACAGCATGTAACAGCATGCAACCTGTTCTTTTCATTCAATGCTGCCAAACTGGGCATGTGTGTTGTGAATGAGAACGATAACAAGGGTGTGAGTGCACCTGCGTACTTTAAAGCGTATGAGAGTAAAAAATATTATCAGTTTGTTTTTAAACAGCTGTTTTATAAAAAATTGAGGGTCAGCTAATTTACATTTCAACAACTATTTAATTTAGATGAACTATTATTATAATTTGTTTTTACTATTAGGACAATATAGATTTTTTTCCGCTCTAGGCTGAGGGAATTTTGCATTTTCAGTGTGTCTTTTATACTGACTTGTGATGATCATTAGTACCAAAAAAAAGTTTCAGTATACTAAAAAGGTAAAACAGTTCAGTCTGTATATTTAGGAACCAGTTAGGAAAGATTTTCTTCTCATAGTTCCTCAAATTTTGAATATGTATGATTGAAAGAGGATGGAAAATGGTCTTCTATGGGCAATACATCTTTTATGGGAACAATTACCGAAACAGTCATACAGTGGCAACCATATGACTTACCATATGTCACCAGCAACCGATTACCCAACTGAGACCAAAACCGACATGTTGACACATGTTTGGGGCTGAGAGTAGGGTTGGGAGCAGTAAGGACGTCACAGCTCGGTGTTGCATGTGTCAAGCCCCTCCTTGGTTAAGTATAAAAAAGGTCGGTTCCAACCTTATTCAAACATTTACACTTGGGGACCTCTCGAGCAAGACTAACTTTCTGGACTTTTTTTGAAACACTGCAAGAAATTCTCTAAGGAAATATGGTTTCATCTGGCTTGCAGATGCTGGGCACTGCCCTATGCATTGTTGGCTGGATTGGGGTCATTGTTGCCTGTATTTTACCTCAGTGGAAAGTTACAGCTTTCATCGGACAGAACATTGTCACAGCTCAAACTACCTGGGAAGGCATCTGGATGACCTGTGTAGTCCAGAGCACAGGGCAGATGCAGTGCAAGGTTTACGATTCAATGCTGGCCTTGACTTCAGACCTCCAGGCTGCTCGAGCCCTTACTATCATCGCCATCCTGATTGGTGTCATTGGCATCCTATTGGCCATAGCAGGTGGCAAGTGCACCAACTGTGTGGAGGATGAGAGCTCAAAATCCAAAGTTGGCATTGCAGCTGGGGTGGTCTTCATCATCGCAGGTGTTTTGTGTCTTGTTCCAGTGTGCTGGACAGCAAACACCATCGTACAGGAATTCTACAATCCAATGTTCAATGCTGCTCAGAAGAAGGAACTGGGAGCTTCACTGTTTATTGGCTGGGGAGCAGGAGGCCTCCTCATCATCGGTGGTGCATTGCTCTGTGCCAACTGCCCTCCCAAGGATAACTACTCTGCCAAGTACTCAGCTCCTCATTCATCTGCCCCAACTGGATCCAAGGGCTATGTTTGAGGAGAGGCAAGACAAAGGAAAGCTGAGAAAGCCAAGAGACTAAAAAAAAAAGAGACATGAATCAAATGCTTTGTGGTCAAATTATATTGATTCATGTTGACACTTTAAATATTTCAATATTTCTATTGTGCTCGCAGTTTAAATTTAAATAGCTTTGTGTTGATTTACCTGCATTACATCGGAGGTTTTCCAAAAATTGCCAAGAAAAAAAAAAGCCCCCACACCCTAAAACTGGGCGTGGTGCACACAATGTGCCACACTGTGGACCGAATGCTAACGTGGGTAATGGAGTAAAGTTACTTTGTGTTACTCTGTGTTACTTTGATTTGTTGTATGTTTAATTCATTCATTTTCCTTTGATATTATCCATTTGTATTCTTTTGCATATGATTTCATGTGTGTTTTTTTATTCATAGATGTTTGAAACTGTAAATAAAGATGCGTTTTAACCGGTGCTCAACCAACATATGCATTCAAGTCTCTTACCTGTTTTTTTTTTGTTTTTTTTTTAATTAAAACTGCAATCTTAAGATTAAATGTAGTCCTGTGAAAGAGGATATAAGTTAACTCTTTTATACAACACACACCCCTAACCATGTTTGAGTTTATATTTTATAATTTAATTAAATCTAATATAAAATCATCATTTAAATCCACATTTCTTAAAAAGAATATGATAAATAGATCAAATAAATCACATATTTATCTAATTTAATTTATCTAATTCTTTAGTAGATGCATCTTAAAGGTTTCTTAAAAACAGTACAATGCTGTGAAAACGTATTTGCCCCTTTTTGATTAATTAGTTTTTGCATATTCCTCACGCTTTCAGATCATCAGATCATGTTTTAGATGAGCGGTCCCCAACCCCCGGGCTACGGACTGGTACCGATCCGTCTTACCGGGGTACCGCGAGAGTTGAGGCTCGGGTTTATAATTTATGGTTTTCAGGGATTTTATCGTTAACTCGGTTTCCCTGGATCTTTTCCCGGGTTGTAGTTGTGTCTCCTCTTTTGAAAGAAATTTTTACACGTTACCATAGCGACCAGAGAGCCGGACGTTACTCTCAATGTGGTTTGCGTTTCAGAAGGACGCTGCTAAAGTTACAAAATTACACAGCGAATTCGCGTTTGTTATTATATTTCCAAATTCCACAGGTTTTGTCTTGTTTGTATCATTTTATTTTGTTGTAGTTATTGTCTGATATTAAACCTGTCCGTGGCGCAAAAAAGGTTGGGGACCGGTGTTTTAGATCATCAAATAAATGTTACTAATAGTAAAAAAAAAAAAAAATAAAATAAAATATTGGTTTAC
>VUQR01001987.1:1734-18161 GCA_015108515.1 Hemichromis elongatus | reverse complement strand
GGGGGGGGCGCGGGTGGGGTGGGGGGGGGGGGGGGGGGGGTTAGCTGCCTACACGAGTCAATCTGTGTAACCTGGGGAATGGTGCTGAGACAGTCTGGCCTTTAAGCAAAGCAAAGATGTGAGTGGCAACAATCAGCCGGTGGCAGGGGGAAACCTTTAAAATGAGACCATTTACTCAGGTGTCCTGACCCAGTTTAATGTGATCAGTCCTCGCAAGGTTTCGGGTAAAAGCCGAACAGAGCTTTTTTGTGTTGTAAATAAAATCGGGGAGAGTGTGTCAGGAGACAATAGAAGAGAAATCAAAGAGCAGGATGCTTCAGAGGTTACCATAAATAGGAGAGACGTAAAGGCAGAGTGTGAAGGGAATGAAGACGAGAGCGGGACAACCGAGGCTGCCTGACAGCAGGTAGTGATTTACTGCCTTCCTGCCGGCTCTCGTGTTGTTGTCTCTGTTGCTAATTGACAGTCAATTATCTCCCGATGACAGCCCCACCCACTGGCAAGCTAGTGTGTATGAAGGCTTTGCTGACATCCCCAGGGCACGGCCAAGTTTACAAAGGCCCCACTGCGATGGCGAAACAATTGTGTTTGCCCACATCTTTCCTTTCTCCCTTGAAAATCGGAAAAAAGAAGAAAAATTGTCAAAGTGATGCGTGGGGAAGTATAGCCTCTCTTTGTAGGAAATAAATAGGCTTCATAAACAAGAAAAATGGCTCATAACAGGGTGCGAGATTGGGCTTGATTATTGGTTTACAAGAATAGGTAATGACGACAACGAGGAGAGAGCATAAATGCACTCTTTAAAAAAATGTCAGGTCATTCTGTGTTTGAAGGTGAACCACTCGGCTGTGTTTGTAGGACATTAGATTGGATATAATAGATATTATAAAGCTTTGGTGTTTCTAAATGCGGCGACTTATTCTTAGATTCTTTAGGCTTTGAGAGTTCTCAGATGGACATAAAACACAGATGTAGGGAGGCTGAAAGCTCCCAGGCCCATAGTTTTTAGTAGGATGCATTAGTAGACCAGTCTACTAGTAATCAGCTCTTATATTTTCCGCTTTAAGGCTTGGAGAAAAACTCTTATTCTGTGTCAAAGTGCGCCTGTGAAGCATGGTAGGAGCAGAACAACACAGCTAGAGACTTGGAAAAAAAGTTGTGGCACAGTGAGATCGTGTTCGTGGGAGTGTGAATGAATGTGTGTTTGTGTGTGTTTTGTGTGTACTAAGGACAGGTCCCAAGGTTTCCTTCAATCTGTTGTTGTAGATGGCTTTTTCATGCAAGGTCTCATCTCCCATCATCGATGAAAACAGCGTGAATAAGGGTGTGTGCTTGGCTCAGTAATGAAAAGATGTGCTGTGTGCTGCCAGGCAGAGAGAGCAGTCGCAAACCCCCTCCAACACCTGTCCAATCAGCCCACAAGACCATGCCTTAAACGCTTTCCATCAGTGCTGCTGGTGTTCGGGAGCTCTGAGCTCACAGGGAAACTCTAGTAATTGGCTTCTGTTTGTCCTGGCCTTATCAGTGTATTGCTTTCATGGATAACTTGGAACTAATTAATCAGGGTATAGAGGGTGGGCTGGGATTTGCCTTTCTCTCTCTCTCTCTTTCATTTTCTTTTCATTTTCGGTCAAATACCAGCTATTTTACCAGTGTTCAGTAAACCCTTTAAGAACTGTTGCAATACAGATATGGACTCGGGAAAAGTGGCAGAGATAAACACGCTTTAAGAGGCTTTGCTTCTACATGCCTAATCCTATGTTTTGTCTCACACCGCCACTTCTGTTTTGTTTTAATGTTTACAATACGCGTTTGCAACCTGCCCCACAGCGTCTCACACTCATTTAAATAAAAACAGCTAGATTTCATTTTAAAGAATTCATGCTGTTTTCAAATAATTGCTTTTATACCATCAAAGAATGGCATCTATTAATGCCCCAGGAAGTTCCTGAACAATGATGCCAAGCGTTTCCTCACAGAATCCAAGTTTATCTACTAAAGAGCAGCAGTAGATCATAAAAATCCACATACGCTTGAAACGAGTGATGTGATCATCCTTGGTGCGTCATTATAGTTATTCAAATCTCCATAGGCACAAGTGAGTCATTACTCTTCAGTTATTTCTTGTGATTGGATTTAATCAGAGGCATGTTATTTACAGCAGTATGCAATAAACATGTTGGCTCTGTGCTTACTGATAATGTATTCTGCCCTTGGTCCAGTGATGACAGGCTACACTCTGCAGAAACATTTCCTGCAGCTTAAAGTCTGCAGTACCACAACTGAGTGCGTAGCTGTAAAATTTCAAACAGATTGAAGGGTAAAGCACAAATCAAGATTTTATTTGCATTAAACACTAGGAGCAAAAGGTGATTTCCATAGGAAGCCTAAAAATATATAAAACATTCAGGAAACAGTACAGTGGAAGCACATTATTAGGAGGGGTTGAAGACATTTTCTGAAAACTAAGTGGCAAGGAACAAACAAAATTATACACTTTATTCGTTAAAAGATTTACATGAAGACAAACAATATTAGATGATACTGTTGAATACTACCTGGGCGATTGCTCCAAAGCTGAGGTGGTTGTGTATTAAGCAATTGAGTACCATTTAACCTTAACCTGGACAATGGAGCAGCTGCAAGGCTTAACCAATCATAATAAAATAGATTCTAAAAGAAACTGGCACAAAGAAGCTAAAACTGAGGTAGTTTCTTGTTCTAATTCTGCCATCACTGTGTGAAAGTTAAGGCAGGTAAAAGAATAAAAAAAGATTAAAGAAAATAAAGCGTGTATAATTTTTGTTGACAATATCCGTGATTTTAGAAATAAAACTGGCAGAAATATGATTGTACCAATTTGGTGTTTTTTCTAAAACTTAGATAATTATAGAAAATAACTATCAGGTTTGCTAACAGGGCCCTTAGGGGACTTAGCAGAGGCTGGCATTGATTATCAAGGGGCTCAGAGCCAATGGTAATCGGATCTTTTTGGCCAAATTTAACTGTAGAAACTTCTGTGATTACGGCTAATTATTTGACCAAAGTATTGCATTCTGAGTGTTTAATAGAGAGATATAACCGCATATCGTCAGCATAACAGTGAAATGAGGACTCTAATGTTGTATATGTCAGCATATACAGACAATTTATTCTGGAGGCATTAATGAGTCAATTGAAACTTCACATTCTGTGTTGGAAAGAATGACAGCTACGCAAGATTTGTTTCCAGATTTTTCAGATCTATGTATAATCAGTGTACTGCAATCACTACTGTCAAAAGCTGTGCTAAGGTCAAGCAGCACCACTACACACCAATGTAGCCAAAAAAAAAAGTCATTCTTCATTTTTAAAGATTTGGTGTAGCATCTTTTTGTTAAAATTAATGTCAAAATATATTATGAGCATTGCAGTGTTATAGTATTACAGCAGACCTTTGCCTCGCATAAACCACAAGATGCTCCACATTATGTCTGTTATCACTGGACTGAACAGAAGCCCTGGAGTTACCATTCTCTTGGATGTATGCTTCCCCCCCCCCTCCAGGCTATATAAAGCTTTCAGGGAGCCAATGCACGAGCTGTTGTTTGTTCAGTTTCTTGTCCTCAAGCTCCTTTACCATAAATACGAACAGCTGGTGTGAGCCTCTCAGGGAGGCTATATGTTCCACATAGAATGCCAAGGTACACACAAGAGCACACAGCACAACTGATCCATTTTCCAGTATGGGTCGGAGGAGAAAGGCAATGAGCTGAGCCTTCTATAAAATAACAGCTAAGGGCATATGGGTATTCATCTCAACTGTTTTGGTACATGACATTCAGAGTGATATGAGATTACTAAAGTGAAATTCCACTCTGAAGGTGAGCCCTTTATGATGGCTGGTCAATTGAGTCTTTATAGTGTGAGAAGGCTCTGCCTGTGAATGAAGGCTGATTAAAGTGTGTAGTGTCCGATTATACAAGTTTATTAAAAATTTACGAGCTAACCCGATTAGCACACAATTGCAAAGTGAACCTTAGCAACAATCCTACGGTTGGTTTCACTTAGCGACAGTTTTAACTGATTTTATTCAAAAGAAGATAGCTTTGTCCGTGCATTTTATGCACTTCTTGTTCCATTGTCAAAGCTTAAATTTCACAGAAAGCTTTCCATTAATTCTCTTCCACATGTCAGGGTCTGGAGGGGGGAATGGAGTCTGTTCCAGCTATCATAGAGTGAGAGATGGACTCAATATGCAGGCCCTAATCACAGGGTGTCATGGTTCTTTTGCTTTAGTTGTAGTTTGGTTGTTTAGAGTTTCTAGTTTGTTACTTTAAATTTTTTCTCTTTATTTTAGTAGTCCCTGCATGTTTAATCTTAGGTTTTTAATACCTTTGTAATCTGGTGCCCATTACTGTCCTTTGTGGTGTAGTTAGTCGAACCTTTCTAGTGTTTTCATGTATCTTGAAAATTTTTCCACTTGTCCACTGTCTAATGTTTTGTATTTAGTTCTATTTACTTTGTCATTATCCTGATTGTTTTCAGCTGTTCAGGTTCCATAATTATCTGCTCTGTATGTAAAGTCTCTGACTCCCCTTGGTTGTTTGTCATGTCGTACTGTGTACTGTTACCTACGTAACTATAATATTATGTTATAACTTCTTGTTAAGAACAAAAAAATCAAGTAACAAAATGTCTGTAAAGGTTCTCAGTCATCCAGGTTGTTGTAGTCGAAGGAGCTTGGAAAGAAAAGCGTTTGAACTTAAACTTTAAGAAGGCCAGACACATTTCTGTCCAAGCTCCATAAGTAACAAAATCCAAAGCAAATGCATAAGACAAAGAAGCCGCTACACACAATATTGATTTTTTTTTTTTTAAAGAACAAAGACACAGCTCTATACACACACAGTAGGGTTGATCGGTTGATGAACGAGATAGAGCTGGGGAAACGAGGGAAACTAATTAAGACAATGACAGGAAGTCAAATTAACACTAAAAACACAAGAGACAAATGATAAATAAAATAAAATGGGAAATTAGTAAATGGAACACTGGAAACAGAAGAATTTGAGAGAGGAGGATAGGAAACTAAAGGAACAACTTAATCCTAATATAAGTAGAAAGCCGGAACCAGTAACTAAAACTAAAGATGTTATGAAACAACAGAAAAAATCAAATACAACCAAAACCAAACAAAGAATAGTAAATAGGAGGAATTTAATAGTTCAAAACTCTGGGTACAAGAAATGGTGCCATGACATTTTCTTATTTATGTAAGAGCAAAGGATGGCAAAAAGAGAAAGTAGACCATGGATTAGTTGAGGGGTGAGCCTGTTTCTGCATGAAAGGGAAGCTTGGAGAAAAAAATCACCTATGGTGCAGATTTTGATTATAGCCCTATACATGACGCACTATTCAGTTTTTGAATGATGGACTCACTTAAACCTCCAGCCACCTAAGATATGCTCTTTCATTTGAAGAAATACATGGGCATTGTAGTTTATTTTGAGTCCATCCTCATAACGGTTGGGCAGCAGAAGGTAGAGCAGGTTGTTTACTAATCTGAAAGAGTGTAGCTCAGTCCCTCGCTTCTTCAACCTGCATACCGAAATATCCTTGGGCAAGAGACTGAACCCCGAGACACTGAACTCTGATTTATCCATCGGAGGATTATTGTGTGAGTGTTACTAAGTGCTTAGGCATCGTGCTTGTGTGACTTTGTAAATGGTGCTTGGCATAGGAAAGTGCTTAAAGTGAGTAGAAAAGTAAGATGTAAATTAACAGTGTTCTTTAAATACTGTTTTTTGTAGTTTTGTGTTTGTGACCTGTTTTTTAAAAATGTCTTCATGTGGTTTCATGTGTTATTAATCTCTGTCTCTCTTCCACAGCATGTCTTTATCCTGTTCTTTTGTTCTCTCACCCCAACCGGTCGCAGCAGATGGCCCCGCCCCTCCCTGAGCCTGGTTCTGCCGGAGGTTTCTTCCTGTTAAAAGGGAGGTTTTCCTTCCCACTGTCACCAAATTTCTTGCTCATAGGGGGTCATATGATTGTTGGGTTTTCTCTGTATGTACTATTGTACAATATAAAGCTCCTTGAGGCGACTGTTGTTGTGATTTGGCGCTATATAAATAAAATTGAATCGAATTGAATTGGTTGGGTATTAATGTCATAAAAGGGGGGTTTTCGTGACATATGCTGACAATGACATAAACACCAGAGTCATTCATTAACTTTTATAGACTGGAAAGAAGTAGTCCATAAATTGAAAAGCAGTGTGGCAAGACTGCCAACCATACACTTTCTGTTTGGCACATTTATGTTATCGGTATCTGTCGATCTATTGACTAGAGACATCTTTTAAAGGAGGCATTTACTTTTAATCAGTATAAATAAAACGCAATTTTCACATAATTCCAATTTAAATAGTCGCTCGTGCATCATGTTGAAGAGGGAATTCGAGCCTTGTGGAGCTTTTCTATTATTTAAGAAACAGCAGGGAACATATTTGCGACTTAAAGAGCTTTGACACATTCCTTTGGTGGTGAAATATATTCTCATACTTTTGCCTCGAACGAAGCACATAAACTAAAATCATTTGAGAAGCCCATGGGAGATCTATCTTGTCATTTTTTCCCCATTCCCTCTCCTCTGCCTCAGAGTGTGGGAGGCGTGCAGAAGAACCTTGCATTAATGCCTCTTGCTTTCAAATGGAAGCCCATCGACTGGGGATGTGTCCTCAGTTCATTTGCTTGATATCTAACTCAGAAGGAGGGATTGGACGTGCAAAGATTAGTAGACAAGACAGGCGTGCAGCGAGGAGATCTATCTGATTCTGTTGACTCTGTGGGATCCCAATAGGCTGTGTGTATACATAAACGGGGGCTGGAGGGTAGGGACATTGCGGTTGTTGATGTTTGAAAACATACACACGATATGTGAAAACACAACACGTAAAGGCACTTACATACAGATAAATATTTATATGCACTTACTGCGGCCGCTGAGCAACATAATATAGTTACAATCCAGACTTGTTGATAACTACTCATTTTAGAAGTAGCACTGTCCATCATATCTGTAGAGATAAGCAGATTTACTTAGGAAGGGCTGGCTTCAAAGCCTTAACTTATAGAAATGTGCATGTTTGTATATGTGTGATTCCCACATGTGCGGACGTGTGCATTTGTGGGAAGAACAGCTGTGGTACTATATGATGCATGCGGGTGCAGGTGGCACATATTGGCCAGATTTGCTTGTGAGTTGTGTGATCCTGAGCACAGCTGCGATGTGGCAATACACTCAGCACTGAGTTCAGCCAGGACTATTCATATATCATCCTCACAGTTGAAAGATCCTGTCATTTGCAAAGATGTGCTCTGGTAACTAGCTCATCTTCAGACCCTCTTGTGTGTCATGTGTGCACTCAACACCAAAATGATGCCTCTGGGGACCCTTTTGAATAAAAGTGTCCCAGTCTTCTGCAGCACTTTAACAACCGAACCGATTTTTAAAATGTGTTATTTTGCTCAATTTTTCCACTGTAAATTTTTTTCGCAGTGCTTTTTAAAAGTCTTTTTTATAATATTAGAAATTTGACCAGTATCGCTCTCACGTGGAGAAACTAGATGCATTTTGTGCATGCGTGTGATGCCTGTGCATGCAAGCGTGTGTGAGTGTCGATGCAACTGTGTAGATGTGTGGGTGGTTTTTCGGCGCTATGATGAAAATCTATGAGACGGGAAGAACAAGCCCTTTATTATTTTCTCACAGAGATTTATGCGCAATCTTGCACTGAAGCTCAGCAGGGCCTGAAAACGGAAGCCAGTAATCGCAGGCATGGATTTAGTACCAGAGTCGAAAGGTCAACAACTCCTCCATTGAAATATAAAAGGTAACCTAGACTGAAGCAGGACACCCAAAAACTCAGGCGTATTGCATTTTTGTGTCAGTGCTGATAGCCACAGTTTGCTCTTCAAGCTCTTCATTTTTTTACATTCTCTAGAAATATTATTGAAAAAAATATAAATGAGTCTCATACACCCCCCAAAATCACCTGTAATACATAAGTGCCTGAATTCATATTAGCTCTGAACTCCTTCTCACTTACTACCCCTCCAGTAGTATATTTTGAAAGCCGCGGGGACAATTACTGAGTCACTCTGACATGAAGATGTAATTAAAATGTAATGAAATGATAATTAAAAATGCGATCGTCATAATCCCAGCGGGACCAGTAACTTTATATTTGCCATCATGTGACTAACTCAAGGACCTACGGGTCATTTTAAGCCACATGCTGGCACTAGGTACTGTTGGCAACAATGCAATTAACTCTAAATACATTTCTCTTACAAAACACAGGTACGCATGTCCATTTTTCTACAGTTTATTTTTAACGGAGAGAGACAGAACAAACAAAAATATCAAACAAAAATACAGAAAAACACATTACATAAAACTTATAAAACCGTTAGACAACTACGGATGACCTAAATGGATTTTTTTCGACAAATCAAAAACTATACTGTATAATTCTTTAAAATAAAGTGTTTAAGGGGTACTAGTAAGTAGACTGTTACCTATAGGTTTAACAATGCCATCATCCAGATCTTTGTGCATGGTTTGTGTTGTACTGAGCTGTCAGGCTAGTTGTTATTGTTTTGTTTTTTAAACATATAGGTTACTTTCTGATGGGTTAAATTATTGTACATAGATTTTTAAAGCTTTTTTCTGACTTTGAGTTTGAGCACAAAAACAACTTGATTAATTTTAAAGTAGATATTTTTCATTGTCATGGTTACAATTTTACAAGGTTCTGGAGTAGTTGCTTCTGACTGAATATACTTCATTTCCATGAACGTCTAAAGAGCAAAAAGTCTAAATCGTGGATATGAAACACTTTAAATCACAAACAACAAAATACTAATTACTCTAGGCTATTTTTTATTGCTTTAATATCTTGCCATGCAATTTCCCCATGAGCCTCATACTTCTACATACACCAAACATCAAGTTGTGCATAAGACTGATGGACTTTTATGTGAAGATTCTTTCCGTGTGATGACAGTTGGATCCCCAACTAAGACCTGCACAGAGGTGCACCATGATACAGTTTGAGAGTAAGACTGGTCAATTTTAAGTCAAGTATGTTTTGGGGAAAACAAATTTGGTTGAGATTTCGATATATAACCATATTTGTACACCCTCACCCGTTATCCTTCAATTCCGTACATGAAAAAAACTTTCTCCCCCTACCGATTGGTCTGTGGTTCCTGGAGGTTGGTCACAGATGGTGTGCAGCACTAAAAAGCACTTTGTGATTGCTTTGATCATTAGCATATTCCCGTGGTCACCTTTAGTTTGCATGGCAGATTCTGACTTTATCTATTTACTCTCTGAACTATTCACCGTTTTTTTAAAGCAGTAGTTCGAAAGCCTTTCATATAAATGTTGACGGAGATATGGAAGACCACAGAAGAGTGGAGAGGTGTTTTTCAGTGAAAGAACAGCACCGGATATTTATACCAACCTGTTTTGCTTGGGTTTGTTTTTTATGACTCATATCTCAGACAGTCAGCTCAGACTGTCTGATGTACAGAGTGCAAGTTGTAAAAAGAGGAATATGCTTTTTTATGATTCAAAATATTTTTATGGACCTCTTTTTTTTGTTGTTTTTCCATCCTACCTGACCCACCCACACCCTTATCTCCCAATGGACAGTTTTAGTTACAAAACAAGACAAGTTGGTAGAAGCCCCAAACTACATATCTCATCATTGCATTAAGTTTTACAACAGAAAAGTTAAGCGCACTAAATTTTGTCTCCCTTGGCTCAATTATAGACGTTTCTTGGACTCCGAGGGGTGATGTGTTGACAGCAAGGCCTTGAATTAGTGGAGAAAGTAGTCCTTTCAACACAGCACATATTTTTATCCTATTCTTTTCTATCCATATATTATTCATCACAACTCATAACGGTTAGTCTCCACAACACTGCTGATTCACTGAATATGTATATCTTTTTTTTATGTGCTGCTTTAAATGTAAATCAGCAACCCGTGGATATTTCAGGATATATTTAAATTTAAAACATTGTGAAGCATGCAAAAAATACTGTAGACTTTTATTCTTTTTTTACATCTAATTATATATAACAGCAGTCTGTATTCATGTCCAGGTTGAGAACAAATATAAAAATATACTCAGTCTTTTTGCACAACCAGCTGGCTTTAAGCTAATTGGAATACTTTTTTGTTTTTATTCTGACCTCATGTCTTGTACATAAATCACTCATCCCAAGTTACTAGCAGCAAGGTTAGTTTTAGTTTTTAGTATTTGCGAGTTTTTTATATACTAATAAATGTATACAGTGTTGTGCTAAAGTTTTAACCACCTCTTATTTTGCTTCCAAGGAAACTGACTCATTTTTTAAATTGGCCTTCACATCATTTGATGCTTCTCTGAAAAGCCACACACTGTTAAGCCACACTGATGTATGAGCCATTCGAGCATAAAAAAGGCAACTAACTCAAAGGATATACCAGTGTTCTGTTTGTAAATAAGAGGCAACGTGTGAAAGAATAAATTTTAATTACTATCTTTAGCCACTTTGTCACGAGCAGCCTATCACAAAAAACATATGAGTTCAGTTCAATTGAATCTATGAAAGATGCTGAAGATAAGAAAATTATCATAAAATAGTAACATATTTTGAGGCACAATGAAGGTATTGTCAAAGCATTGCATGATTCACCATGCAGTGAAAACATGTATGTAAATCACTGCACCTATTTCTCATTTTACTCAAAAAATATAAAAAACAATGGGTGCTTCAAGACTTTTGCACACTACCACGGATAGTCATACATGGCCTTTGTTTTTTGGGATTATTTATAGTGATTGCTGCTTTATTCTTTACTTTATTATTATTAGTAATAAACTGCAGTCACTGTATTTAAAGTTTAAAGGATTTAGCAGTGGATGCTATAAAAAGATGCAGGTACTGAAATGTTTACTCATTCCATGCATTGTGTCTGTTACTGGTTTGTAATAATATATCCTTGTGTTTAATATATAAACATTTATTTTCAGTACTTTGTCATGCATTGTGTCTATAACAAAACTGTAATGGCGTTTAGTAATTCATACTACTGCTACTAAAGGCTATCACCATCAAAATGAGTTTTTGAAAATACTACTCTTCTGTATGTATTCACATGGTGTTAGCAGCAATAAAAGCATGAAGCAAAACACCGTGCTCCATCTTTAAGAATTCAAGCATGAAAGGATTAAGCAATTACTATGTACCATAATTATTTGGTTCATTAATCACTGCTGAGTCATGACTGCCTGTTTCTTAATACTCATATCCCAGAAATGATTAGCTCATAGCTCACAAAATAATAGCAACCATGACATCCTAAATGGTTATCGGTTTTGTTTGCCCAGCATTTACACTTTACACTCTGAAAGCAGAAGAACTTCGAGGATCCTGTAGGATCACCATTGGCACTGTGAAGGAAACTTGTTAATTCAAAAAGGTTCCTTGACTTCTCAGAAAGGTTCTTCAAGGAATCACCATGTAAGGAAGAGGACCTCCTTACTAGTATCATTTGTACACATTTGTATTTGTAACTAGTATAGCATTTTCGGAGCACCTTTGCACTTTATTAAAAGCACTTTACTAGCACTTTATTTACGTTAAGCATCAATTTGCACATTAATAACCATTTGCACACAAGAGGTTTAATTATATATTAAGTATTTATTGAGTATTTTGATAATTAGCATGTAGCCTTTTGTTCCAGTTCTGGCACAGCTGCTCCTCACTGAGAAGTGTGGTGGTTGTCTGTGAGGAGGAAATAATTGTTACTCGGAACAAATAAGGGCTAAAACACTGAATTATCAGAGAATGGTTAAATGTATGTATGCATTTAATTAGATTTGGAAAACTCACCTTAGAGTTAATAATGGTTTGATCTTTAACAAATGAGAGTATTTAAGGCTGACATTATGTCATTAGACAGCAAAGTGATTGCTGTTGCTGTTAGATAGCTTGACCTGGCATTGATTGTCATGGCGTTAGTTATCTGTGGGCAAATAAATGCCTCTTGCTTCCATCATACTTTGTCTCAGACTTCATCTTCACTGTAAATCCAGCCACAAAACGTCGCCTTGTTTACACCAGTTAGCAGCACTACTACACATCTTGTCACACTATGAAATAAAAGATATGAAATAAGAATTTATATTTACAACAATAATATAAATAAAACTAAAAACAAGAATACTGAGTTATGTCTGAAGTGACAGTGCCTCAGATCTTTCCTGAAATAAAGATGTGTGCATTTGGGATGGACAGTGATCTGGCCAACTGAAAAAAACCCAAGCATCTGTAGTTTTACACATATATTGTTGATAATCACATGACACTATCCTCTTTGAATAAATGTGTAAATGCCACCAATGATAAATACATTTTATGAGGTACAGTAAGTCAAAAAGGATCAAGCTTTCAGAAGAACCTTGATAGAACTTTAAACAGTGATAGATCAGAGGAAGCTGGAGGTGAAAGCGATAGCAAAAGGGATCAACAATACAAGGAAAAACATGTGTGCCAAGTCCAAGCAGTGCTTTGTTAGTACAGACAATTGCTTTAATAGTTTAATACTGACATGAGCTTGAAAGGGAGTCAAAAATGTGGATGGTGTCAGGAGTTGAGTAGCTCAGCTGGGATTGTACACAGCTTGTGATACAACATCAACTTACTGCCAGTTACGTGCTCTATTGACTGTTAAACAACAGTGTGCAGTAACAGTGGACCCTGGAACAGCTCAGGGTCTGCCCATTTGGTAATAAACTGTATCTGCCTCATTTCACAATCTTTAAACCAGTTAGGCCACTAGAACAGAAAACAGCAGTATAGTTTGGATCCCTTTCCCTAGCCACCTCCTTTAGGTTGTCCGGGGGAACACCAAGACATTCCCAGGCTAACCTCACCCAGGAGGCGCCCAGGAGGCATCCTTGTCAGATGCCCAAACCACCTCAGCTGGCTCCTTTTGATGCAAAGTACACAATGATTATTTTCCATTGTTTAGTCTATAAACAGTCAAGAACTCAAGAACAAAACAGAGAAAAGTGGCCAGCTGGCACATTTAGGAAGCTGGGTCCAATAAATCTAAGGCACTGCTTGATAAATAGACTAAACAAAATGTAATGAAAAGTCTTTTCAACAAATGCTGTAAAAATCGACTTATTCTTTAAACATTAAAAGAATTATATCTATTCCTGAAAAAACAAAAATAAGCATAGATGTTCCCTTTAATAAACATGTATGCTACTATTTCATAGTGCATGTTGAATGTTTTGGTTCTTAGAAGTGCAGTTACACACTGTCATTCACGTGATCAACTTTTATCAGGAGGTTCTTACTCAGGAACTGCAGTGAGACTGCAGAGTGAGTCCCACTTCATCTTGATTATAGTTATTATCAGTAGTAGTAGTATTTTACTTTCTGATTCTTAATTTTGTTCCATGATCAGTTTGATTTTGATTTTACAGCATAAACCAGCACATGAGGGGTATCTGGCCCTGAACGGATGCCATGTTTCCATGGTAACATAGATGGCTAGAGTAACCTCTTAGGGACCCTAAGTTGGGCCTTGCTCAACCCCATAGTAATGGCAGCTTTTTAATTGCTTAAGGCACCCAGAACCAAAGCAGCGCTCTTGAGCAGAAGTGACTGGTTGATTAATCAATTAAAAAATTGATTAAGGATGCCAAAGTTCAGTTTCTCAAATCTGAAAATTTCCTAGTTTTCTACAACACTAAAGTCCACATTTATTAGTTTCTGACAGCTTGTTAGAAAACACACACGCGTACACACGCGTGCGCGCGCGCACACACACAAACATACACACACACTTTGAGCATATTAAACTTTTTTCTTCCTCACAGTAAGTAATGATGAAGCTGCCTGAGGTTTTCTTTTTCTTTTCATTTTTTTGGACACAATTTAATAAACCACTGCCTTTAAAAAATAGTCACAACATCAATTGAGACAGCCGTCGATAAATGGACTGCTTCTTTTATAGTGCTTTTCTACTCTAGATGAGCACTCAGAGCATTTTATACAAGATGCCTCATTCACACAAACACTTCTATCTATGCATAAATACTGTCTAGCATTCACACTCTGATGGATGTATCAGAGAGCAACTTGGAGTTACTAACTTGCCCAAGTTTATTTGGCATGCAGAGTGGAGCAGCCCTAATGATATCTAATGATATGGGGGAAACTTGAGACTTGTTGGAGCCCTGGTGGTTTGGGTAATCCAACCTTTTTTCTTTTCTTTTTTTTTAGGGGTGAGGGGGTAAAAATGAATGATATTTGCTGACTTGTGACAAATAACAAAAAATTGGCAAGATAGCGCTTAAACCTTGGGGTCTCAATAAGTGTCATGCAAAGAAAACAGATGCAGCAATGACACCTTGGAAGTATAGGATGTTGTCAGTTGGCTTTCGCTGCGACTGACTGACAAGTTAGAAGATGAAGTCCTGTCATATGAGGAAGCCAGTATTGTTTTTTTCTACTATAGCACTTTCTTCTTGTCTTTCCTAGTGATTTTTCCTTAGAAGGATTGAACAGCTTCAAAAGGCACTTCTCAGTCTTTTCATAGAGTTGCCTAAAAGAGAATAAAAGCGGCATTTGTGTTTGGTTTATGCAGTCGAAATACTAGAACCTGTTTGCTTACACATTTGCATGATCAGCGTATCCTTTATCCCGGATTAAAAATTTGATTGAGGATTACCGGTTTTTGGGCATGTGGCAATTCAAGTACACATACAAACACACACACATAGAAGTGCATAATGAGTCTTGGGTTCATCCTCCTTTTCATTTTTTTCATAAAAAAATAAGTTGTACAATGTCAATAGGTTTTTTTTGTAGAGAGTCTGTAGAGAGTCAACCCACCACCATGCTGTATGTGTGGAAGAATAACACAGGCAAATGTAAAAGTAAACAGCCGCAGGTGGTGAGAGTATTAGAGGAGATTATACAGGTAGCAGGCTGAGAGGCTGCCCCAGCCCCATTAGCATCAATACCTTCCTGGCTTTGGAGCAGAGGTGGCGTGCTGCTCCTAAGCCCTGCTTCTGGGGCCCCTAACTCCACTCCAGATGTTTGGCTCCACTAAGCTTGACTTCATCCAGTGCAGGGTGATAGAGGCTTAACTTCCCTCTTTTAATGTTGGAAATGCTGGGTTATGTGTGTGTGTGTGTGTTTGTGTGTGTGTGTGTATGTGTGGCAGCAGCATAACAAAATTAAAGTTGTGTGTTTATTTTGTATTTTATCCTGTGCCTCTGATAGGAAATACACAATAACTGTTGAGGCTTATGAATTATCAGGCTGAAATCTGGGGGGAATCAAACTTCCAGCAGCCTCTCCTCATCCGTGTGCTTGATTTCCTGTGTAATACGGTGCTACTAGATGAATGCAAAATGCCACACGAACATTTGTTCCAGCATTTGACAATCTGTGCAAACCTTTTCACGCAGCACACAAAATGCATTGGTATAGCTTAAAGCGGGATTTGTGCTGACTTGTTTATGTCAAACAGTGTGGAGGTAAGTATTTAGCATGAGTGAATTTTAATGACACCCTTATCTTTCACAGAGGTGTTACTTATTTATTTTTTTAATAGAAAGCCATTCGTACAGAAAGGACACCAAGGGAAGGGAGGTCTTCAATTTTCAGGATTTCTCTCTGGTTTTAGATTGATTGCCAATTAGATAGGCAGACGGCAGACTCTTGGTTCAAGTTTAGGGACAGGTATTGAAGATATTGACGCCCCAGGCCCTCTCCCTTTGCTTTTGTCTGGTATTTTTTGATAGGGTGCATTTGTGTTACAACGGGGGCATAGAAATGAACCGATCTCTTTTTTGCACTCCTCTGTTCTCTCAGAGGGAGCTGCTTTTTGAATGCTAAACAGTGTTGCTATATCTTCAAAAGGCGACAGTGGATTGATACCCCTGAGCTACAGAGGACTTTTCCATCAAATCTGGGATCAATTTACCTCTGTGCCCCACCCAGCATCCTCTATCTGAAAGTGAAAACGCAGACCTAATTTCAGATGAGGATCCAGGTTCGAAATTTACTGAGAAATTTACTTCTGTTCAGTTCTTCAGAGGCTGTTGACTCCCTATTCAGAGCATAATATGCATGAAGAAAATAGGAAATTGCAGAACGTGTTTTCATTTAAAATTCATGTATTAAAATGAACACCAATTTAAACAAGCTAAATTCTGTATCCAACATGTTTCACAGTCTATAGAAAAAATTTAATTTAATAAATAACTGTGGCTTTTTAATTACAATATTATACTAATAAGGACAGTAATATTGTAGGTTTTTTCAAATGACGACTAGTGATTATCTGAATAGCAGAA
>VUQR01001985.1:97171-109748 GCA_015108515.1 Hemichromis elongatus | reverse complement strand
CAGTCGTTACTTTAAACCCCCTCCCCCTCCTCCTCCCCCGAGATAAGACTTGTGGGTCTGGAGTAAAAAAAAATGATGGGCTGGAAAACAGAGATCAAAAGAAGAAAGATGCCGGTAGTCTGTTAAATCAGCGTGGTTCCTGTTTTATTATCAACGTAGATGCACATGACTGTTGCTGGCCTGGTTTACTAACTGTCTGACCCCTCCTCCGTACACATTTACTTGGAAAGGGCTTTACTACATCAGAGCAGCCCAGAGGAACTGGTGTGATTATGCGCACTACAACTGATTTTTTTTTTTTTTTTTCTTCTGGTCTGTTTTATGTTTTTTGGCATTGCCTTTCCAGTTTAACAAGGGTGTGATCGGACCCTGAAAAATCACACCTACTTGAGAAAAAGAGCCCGCTCCCATGTGACACTGATGTAATTAAGAAACCACTCAGACTTGTTTTGTTTTTTTTCCCTGTTTCATTTGTGTTTACATCAGCTGAGTAAATTTAGCAAACTCCTAATAATTTTCAAACTTCCTCGAGGCTCCAGTGTCTCTTGATAAGAGGAAAGCTGACCAACCCCCTTCCTTTATTTTCAGAGGCCAGAGAGGGTTAGAAGACTATTGTGTTTGAATGCGTATGTGCCTTGGGAAGGGGGTGGGTCCCCATCCATCCTGCTGTGGTGGAATTTGGGTCAAGGGGATTGGGACTTATTCTAAGGAGGGGTAGTAGAGGACTGTATTGTTTGTTTTGTGTATGCCGTATGGGCACAGGCGAGACACAGTTTAACAGAGAAAAAAAAAGCATTCTTGACATCTGCTGGGATTTAAGTTCAAGTTATGTTTAGCGTATCCTAAATTCTTTTCCTAAACATATGGTAAACCGCATAGCGCACATTCCTCTCAAGTCAAATTCATGCATAAGATATGGGTGTGCCCTCGTTAACAAGTTGGCATACAAAAACATTTTTCTTGATTTAATTACACAAACTGTTTGGGTTTTTTTTAAAGCAAAAATATTCAAGGAATTTGATGACTGGAGATTCATGCCTGTAATTTAGGAAAAGGGATGTAGGCGGATGGAGAGTTGCACATTTTTGTGTGAAATGGGAAAACTGAATTCAGCAAAACCTTGATCTGTGAAATATGATTTTTCATGTTTCAAAGGTTTGCCTTGTGTATTTTAAAATTTGCCTTGTTGTTGACTTGCAAGCAAAAGCCATATTTCCCATAGTGTGCGTGGTTTGAGGAATGCGTATGTGCCCTCATGTAACCTGATATCCAGGCATTAAAGTTCCTGGAATTTGTTTTGAGAGTCTTAAGGGTGTTAGATGTGAGGTTTCCCAGACTGCACTGAGATCTGAGGACTCCCTGGCAGGTTGTCGTCACCCCCACCCCCACCACCATCACCACCACCACCATTACCACCGCCCACGCCTTCTTCTGTCAAAACACATGAATGTGGCATGCGTTCACTGTATGTGAAAACTGTGTGGTTTTCATCTCTTATCTGAACTTCATCATCATGCATCATTTGTCTTGCAAGTGTATCACTACCAAGAAATCACTCAAGATAATGGAAAGCGTTGACCATCAAACGCAACTAGATGCTATTTACATGTTGCACAATAGCAGAGTTGCTTTGTAGGCTTCTGGACAGTAATCTGCAAATTGTCGAAGGGTTGCTTGCACAACGCTTCCAATTAATTTCAATTTGGGGAACACTGTTCTTTACTTTTTTATGTCAAACCTTAATCTTTTATTTCTTTGGCATGTTTACATAGCAAAGGATTAGTTGGAGCAAATTGCAATCTGATTGCAATTAAGTAGTAAAACATGATCTCTGTAAATGCTTTCTGTTTAACTTATTTTTTCCTGCAGATGGGGGTGAGAGTTTTGTTGATAATATTAAACTCTTTATTGTTTTTACTGGGTCATCTCCTCAGAGATTTTTATGGAATGCTGAATAATTTATGCTGTCTCAGCCAATAATTTGATTTCCTCAACTTAACCGGAATTTGTTAAATTGAATATTGCGCATCATAGCTTTATATCAATGTCATGGGAATGTTATTTCTGGGTTTTTTTTCTGTAGACAGAGACAAGTAGTAAAGTCAAGCGAGAGATTTGGTCAATATCTTACAGAAAGATCTTTCTCTTCTCTTATGTTCTCAGTTGGCCAGCCAGATGGGGTGTCTGTGGGTCAGAAGGAGGACGCTACTGAGACCATGGACACCATCCAGGATGAAGTGACCCCACAAGTAAATGGAGACAAAGTTGATAAAGAGGCCCCTGATGCAAATGATATTTCAGCTGCTGAGGAGAAGGCTCCGGAGGAACAACCCGATGATGCAAGTGAAGTAGGTTTCAAGAAGATCTTCCGCTTTGTGGGCTTTAAGTTCACCCTCAAGAAGGACAAGAGTGAGGAGAAAGACCCTGTGAAGCTCCTGACAGTCAAAGATAAAGAAGGAGAGGAGGGCAGTGGGACAGATGAGCCTGTGAAGGTGGTGGAGGAGGAGAAGGAAAAGGCTCCTGTTGTTGAAGAGAAAAACACGACTGAAGAAAAGGAGGCTGATGCAGAGGCAGCTGCTGTCGAAGTCAATACAGAAACTGAGAAAGATGAAATCACTGGAGCCACGCCTGAAGGTGCTGCTGCTGCTGCTGAAGCTTCTGCCGAAGCAGTCAAGGAGGAAGGAGCTGAGAAGGAAGGTGAGAGCATTTCACCACCCCAGGAGGCTGCCATGTCCCCTTTCAGGAAGTTCTTCAGTGGAGGTCTTTTCTCTAACCTGCGAAAGAAATCAAGCATAAAAAAGCCAAAAGAGGAGGAGGTCAACGAGGTGGCTGCTGAGGAGGAGACTGCTAAGACAGAGGAAGCTGTTACTGCTGTCGAAGAAAAGGAGGTCAAAGATGTGACAGAAAAGGAAACCGAGGAGGAGGTGTCAGAGGCTACTGTGGAGGAAAAATCTGAGCCCAAAGAAGAGGCAGTGATTACCCCACAAGAAACGAAATCAGAACAGGAAACAAAATCAGAAGATCATCCAGAGCCTGAGGTCACAGCTGAAACCCCTGCTGTTGCAGAAACAACTAATGGTGAGGTAAAACAAGAAGAGCAAAAAGCAGAACCTCCCACAGGAGCGGAGGAGAAGGCTCCAACTGAGGTGACATCTGAGGCTGAGCTGCTGTCATCTCAGGAGAAGGCAAAGTCTCAAGGAAGCCCCCTGAAAAAGCTCTTCACTGGAGCTGGCCTGAAGAAGCTCTCAACTAAGAAACCGAAAAGCAAGAAAGATACTGAGGCTAAGCTTACCGAGTCTGGGGAGCAGGCAGCCGAGCAGCTTCAGCCCGCCACAGAGCCAGCAGAAGCTCCTAAAGCTGACAGTGGGCCCTCATCTCCAGAGGAGTCGGGAGAGCATGTCGTTGCTGTGGAGGTGAACCAGAATGAGTCTAGCCAAGAGACTGAAGGTGAAGTTGGATCTGATGGAGAAAAGAAAAAGGAAGGCATCATGGCCTGGTCCTCATTCAAGAAACTGGTGACGCCCAAGAAGCGTGTAAAGAGACCATCAGAGAGTGAAGATGAAGCAGCTGTGGAGAAGCCAGCCAAGTCAGCCACCCTGTCCTCTTCTGAAAGTGCTGCATTAGCAGATAAGAGTGTTGAGGAGGAAGCTAAAGAAGATAAGGCCTCTGAGGAAGAGCCAAAGACTGAAACCACTGAGAAGCTGCTCAGCAGCACCGAAGAACCCAAAAAGAAAATGGACACCTCTGTCTCCTGGGAGGCTCTAATGTGTATGGGAGGACCCAAGAAGAGGGGCAGGAAGACCTCTGATTCAGATGATGATGAGACCAAGGTCGAAGAGGAAATCCCAGCAACAGCAGAAGTAGAAAAGGAGGGTAAAACAGAGGCTGCAACTGACACTGAAGGTGAACCTGTTTCTTCACCTGAACCTTTGCCCAGCCCCCCTGAAAGAGAGTCTACCTGGGGTACCCTAAAACGGATGGTTATGCCAAAGAACAAGGCCAAAGGTGAGGAAAAGCCTGAGGAGTCTGCAGAGCAAGTCCAGTCTGACAGTGAAGCACCAAAAGATGAGTCATCCTTCTCTCTAAGAAAATTCTTCCCAGGACGCAAGAAGAAGAAGGCTGAAAAACAATCTTCCACTGACCAGAGCTCAGGAGAGGAGGACTCCGAAACTCCAGCTGTGGTTCCGCTTTCAGAGTACGATGCACAAGTCGAAGCTGAACCCGAGGCACAGGCAGAACCAGCTTTAGTCCAGATTAAAGTGTCCTCTGAAGACAGATCCCCTTCGTGGATCCCGGCCGATGTTGAAGACGCTGCTGATAAACACGATCAGCTGAGTGATATCCCAGAGGAAGCAGAGAATGCTGCTACACCAAAGTCTATTGATACTGACATTGCAGAGGAAGAAACTGAGGACCCAGCCATGCTTCCTAAACCTCCGGGACGCACAGGGCGCCGACTCTCCACTGCTGAGGTGAAGCCTGTCGATCCAGCTCCAGCTGCAGCAACCACCCCTGTTCCTCAGACACCCAAGTCGGAGAACGCAGAAGAGGTTATGCAGGGTGTTGAGTCCCAAATCAGTGAAATCCCATCCCAGACATGTGTGGCTGTAGAAGATGTAAGATTAGAGGTAGCTGCTGAAAAGACAGAGCCTGAACCACCGATTGACAATGCTAAGGCCACAACAAATACCATCCTCGAGCCACATACTCACAATGAGGCCATGGCTATCTGCACTGGCCTTGGCACCAAGGAAATCGCCAAAGTAGCTCTGGAGAAGCCGGCACAGCCTATAGTAGAGACTGTGGCCGTGATCCGTGATGCTCTGTGCTCTGAGGTGTCAGTGGAAGAGATGCAACCACCTACAGTGGAAGCCGTCTTTACAGAAGACCCAGTGTTGACGGCCCAAGTGCATCAAGTACAAGCCACTGAACTTGAGGTTGCTGTTGAAAGTTCAGGGAGTGATGGAACTATTCAAGTCGCCAGCTTGTGTCAAGAACCGGCGATTGAGAAGGTTGGAGTTGTGAACACTGTCACAGAGGAGTCTGAGGTGCTTCAGCCTACCACAGTGAGCGAGAACTCTCCTAAAACTGTGCTAGTCAGTCCCATTGCTCCGACCTCCGAAGCAGTTATCTGCGCCCAAAGTGTCGAAGTCTCTGAGGTAACTGTAGAGACCAAGGAAGTGGAGATGGAAATGGAGCACTTTGCTGCCACTGAAGAAAATATCCCTGTACAAGAGGTGTTTCAGGCTACAGCTGCAGAGATGTCATCAGACATATGTGAAACCACAAAGGCCACCATCACAGAAGAGACTGAACCGCCCATCCCTGTAGTTCTTCCAAGTGAGGCAGTTCCTGTTATCACAGATACAGTCATCCTTGTGGCTCCAGTCAGTGTGGAATCGGAGAAGGCGGCGGCTACACAAACTGCCTCAGAGTCTAAAGTAGCTGATGTTGAACAGTTCAACTCGCAGGAAACTACGAAGGAGGTTGCAAAGACCGCAGAGGCCGCTGCCACCCTGATAGTAGAGCCAGTGATCAGTTCAGTTGCAAAGCAGGCCAGCGAAAAGGCAGAGGAAATCAAGGAGGAAGCCCCACAGGTCAGTGAAATTGAGGTTCAGAGCATGGCGATTGCTCAGACTGTCATTCAGGATGCTGTAGATAAAGTTTCAGAAGATGTACCTGAGCCAAAAAAGCCTTCCACGCCATCAGCCGCCATCCCAACACCAGTCATGGCAATATCAACAATAGAAAATGAGATTGACATCGCAGCTGATGCACCTGTTGTCACTGACACCCCTGTTTCCATCATCTGTGAAAAACCATTAACAAAGTCACCTCAGCCACTCAATGTTGCCATTCAGGTTATTGATGCCATCCCAATCGAGGTCACTGAGAGTCTTGAAGAGGTGGAAAAGAAATCAGAAGAGGGTCGGAAGCAAGACGCAGAGGTTAAAGTAAGTGAGGAAATGCTTAAAACAGAAGAAGCAGGACAGGTAAAGGAAGAGAGTCAGAAAAGTGAAGAGCCTGCACAGGTCAAGGAGGAAGAGAGCAAAGATCAGGACACAAAGATCAAAGATGTTCCTGAAAAGGTGGAATCACAGTCAGAGGAAACCAAGCCTGAAGCTCCCTCAGAGGAAAAGAAAGAGAAAGTGCTTGAAGTCCACATGCCCATCCAGGTGGTCCTGCAGACAGCGCATGTGGTTGAGGAACCGTCAATCGAAGAAGAGGCCATTGAAGAGTTTGACAGCAATGGTCCTGCAGCTCAAGACACTAACGCACCACCCAAGAGCAGTGGAAGCGAGAAGCTCCCAGTGCTGGAGGAAGAACCCCAAACGATAAATGCAGCAGAGGACGCCGCTTCCAGCCAAGTCACAGATGACGCAGCTGGCACATCGGAGACCAAGAAAACACCGTCAAAGTGTGCAGAAGTGATGGCGCAGGTGGTTGAGGTGATCGAGGAGGCTGTGAAGGAGATCGAGCCTGTGTCCACAGAGATCACAGCAGCATCATGAGCAGGTGAGGTTAATCTTGCAGCACTTTTATACTGTCTGTTTGACTGTCTCAGAACTTTAAGTAGCTTCTGTATTAGTAGTTTCTCAAAACTTGCAATGAGAATTTTTTTCTTAAAAACGTAGTTATTTACAAAATTCCTTTGTTGGCCTATCAAACAATCTTCTCATAGTGGCTTTTTTTAAACATCAATGGGTCCTGCTTTTATTAGGGAGTAGGGGAGGGGATTTGCACTCTCACCAGATGAAAAAGCTTTTGTTCGGGCTATGAGTAACTAGGGGACCTTTGATATCAAAGCAGGAATGCCGCCGTTGACCCCTTCTTTGTCGGCCGGGGTCTTAAAGGGAAATGGTGTGTGTGTGAGGGGCAGATGAACTTGTGCTGAAAGGCTGATTATGATTCCTCCGCTCCCTCCTTCTGTTTTTCTTCTATCCCGGGCTCAGTATGGAGTCAAGAAACCATGTCGGAGTACGCATTTACTAGACTCAATTACAAAGCTTCAAAGAGCAGGCGCTTTTCTTTTCAGTTTTAACTGAATTATCTCTCTTATATTGAGCACAGTTTTCGAAATACAGTGTGATGCTACTTGATACAACCAAATACGAGGACAAAGGGGAAACTGGGCGTAGTTTGCTTAAATATGTATTAAGCAATGCAATGAGAGGCTAGACAGGAACAGAAATGGGAGGTAAAGGGCAGGAAATCTCCCAGCCAGGCATCTCACAGTAATTCAAAATAATGCTAATGCTAATTCAGCCACATTTAGCACAGCTTTAAGATGATATTCTGAAGATTTTATTTCCTAATGCAATATAAATAGCTCCCTGATAACAGAAGACAAGATCCAGTCATTTTTTCTTCCTAATATATGTTTTATGTGCTTCTCCACCACAGCAGAAAGGAGGCGACTGATGCCTGGGAGACACACTGTCTGGACCAGGACATGAATGATGAGGGAGAAAAAAAGAGAGACAGTAAAAGACAAAAAGAAGCTGCTCTGTGGTAACATGCTGAGAACGACCTCGGCTTTCCCACCCAGAAAGAAGAGCAACAGCACCGCCATTCTCTCCAGCTGCCCTCCCACCTGTATTCCGACCCCGTCCTGCAGCCCTGTCACCGCAACGTGACAACCCACTGTTGTACCCTCACCCCATCCACTCACTCACACTTTCACAAACATACACTCATGCATGTCTTGTGCCTCAGAAACATCCCATCTGGCTTGTAGTCAGTGCAGTGTATGTCCAGTGTCCCAGCGACTTTCCATTGCCCTTGTTGCACACGGCGAGAGTCAGCAACTTGGCTGAGTGTGTTTCTGTGCATATGTGTGCGTGCGTGCATGTGAAAAGAAGGAAGAGTAAGATGGTCTCAGAAAGTGACGAGATGGATTATTATCTTGTAAATTGTATTTATATCTTGATTATTCTTCCATTCACTCCTAGGTCTTTATTTTTTCTTTATTTTGCTCTATTTTCTTATTGTATGGACTTTGTGTCCTGTTTTTTATTTTCTGACATTAAGCTGTGATATAACAGGTATTTTTGAGCAACATAAAAAAGCAGACTTTAAAGTTAGATACCCACATCTACAGTACTTCTTACTAAATGTATCTGTATGATCAGAATTTACCAAAACAAATGTGAAAGTGTTACATAAAAGTGCTTAGTGTATCACAGCTTTAACTGTAATTTTCAAAGATTATTAAGATTCATAGCAAGCCATGGTACAAGTGTTATTCCTCTGGTAGAGAAAACAAGAAGTAGGGGCAGAGAATATGATGATACTTAGCAGAAATGCATCACATGTTTAACTTTTGCCACATTCTCTTGTCACAGTGTGTCCTTCACCACTCGACACCCCGATTAAAATGCAGCTCAAAGTAGATAAGAAAACAATCACTGCCTGGTTTACTGTAAAACACATTGTTACTCATTGTTTCATGTAATAATACAATAAAACACTATTAAAACCACCTCATCTGATACTGTGACACAGGTAACCGGTAAACAGTGCAAAGAATATCAATGGTAATTTTTGTCTCTGGGTAGATGTGCATTTATGAAACACACTTGTCTGCAGTGTTTAATGACCCTGTTTTCTGACTTACTCTGTGAAATATTTCTAATTGATGTGAAGAGGTTTAACACTTTTTCTGCTGCACAATATTTACATTTGGTAATGAGATGTTAATGCCCTCTGCTGCCTACAAAAAGCACTACACCCCATTCGTCTTCACTCATTGGTGTCATTTTCTTTTTAGCTTCAGATATATATTAACTGAAGGTTGGTAAAGTATCAGATAATCGTTGCTCAGTTTCGACTTGACCTGCACTTGTTCACCACGCATGGTAGCTCAGGGTCATCAAACTGGCGCCAGGGAGGATGTAGACCGAGCGGTTGATCACTGATGCGTGGTACCAGAAATGAAAAACAATAGCTCATTTTACTCTTAATTTAAAAGTTTTACTCTTAATTTAAAAGCCAAATCAAGTTAGGATAAATCAGGGAGTCGTGGTTTTCCATTGCTCACGGGATAGGAAATCAGTTGCATCCAATTAGATTCCCAAAGCCTGTACTCCGCTACTTTGATTAGGGCATCAAAACTCAAAACCCGAGTCAAAAGTCAGGGCCTATTTTGGAGATTTATTTGCAGATGATTTCTGAATATCTGAGTCATCCCTGTGATGCAGTTTCATCACCAAAGTAATTGCTTACCTATTGATTATAACTCCTGAACAACTTATTTAAAGAAAAAAGAACCTTCAGATGTGAGTTCTATTATCCAATCAGTTTAATTTAGTGGGCGATGCTAGTACCTCTGAAGGCTCCCCTTTCACTCAGCTTTATTACCAAACAAGTCAAGGATCAGGAAGTCTGGACTATTATCTAGGTCACCACTTCACTTTGCTTTGACTCCAGAGGGCCTGTCACATTAGTGATATTTGCTTTATGTAAAATAAGTGATTTAAAAAGAAAACGGTGAACTAAAGACTTTTGCTATTGCTGCATATTGTATATTAAGCATTTAGGGGCACCCACCCAGCTTCAGTCCTCCCTGCTTTTTGTAACACTCTTAACTGTGAACCTGTTAACATTTGTACAGATTGTATACCTACTGTATGTACTTAAATCATATTGTTGTAATATTAACTATTAACCTGCAGCCATTTAGCATAATATTCATGTAGCATGTCTTTTATATTTCCCAAGCTGTTAATAGTAAGGATTCAGAAACTTGTCTATATTTCATTCAATAAAGTTAGAGAAAAAAAGGTGTGTAGTGTGAATACTTTAAATCATGATGACTCAACATCAGGTCACAACACTACTTAGTGATTATAAAGAGTGCATACATAAACTTTGGTATAATAATGTGCTAAAGTCTGGACCACCCCTTATTTCAGTTGGTTGTAAGCAATAGTTCTCCAGGCTTTTTGAGGTACTTTTAATAGGAATGGGTTTAGCTTGTTTGTTAAGCGAGCCACTTATAGTAACACCAACCTGTGAATCATTTAACCATAAAGGGGCAAATACTACACATAACAGACAACTTAGCAAAGAAACAAGTTTAAACTGTATCTTTAGACACTTTACTAGCTGCCTGTCACAAAAACACATACTTTATTCTAATTCCTTTACTATCTATGAAAAATACCAAATAAAACACTTTTTGACAGACATAAAACAGCATGTTTGCACAAACAAGGTGATTCCCAAAGAGGTATTAGCTGAAAATGTGGCATATCTCAGCATGGTGTGCAGCATGTCCTTAAAAACAGTAAGGAAACTTGATAAGTGGAGGAAAATAGAAGACTACACATGACGACTGAGACATGCATCTGGCCCATCAGTTGACCCAAAGTCTAAAGTATTCAAATTACACAAGAACTGGACTTAAATTCAGTGGTAACAGGTCTCCACTTAAAATTCCTCATTCAAATCTTCTACGAGGGAGCCCCAGAAAGTTAATTCTGTTCATCTGGATGTTGCGTTTTCAGTGGGCGACACGTTTCATCAACTGGATGTGTCATGAAACGTCTCTCACTGAAAATGCCTCATCCAGATGAACTTTTTGAGACTCGATGATTAAGCATTTCTGGTAAAGGAGTGGTAGTGACATAAAATGCGTCATCCAGAAGTTCTTTTGGTGGAGAAAACAAAACAAAAACATCAAAAAGAGAATTTTTTCTTTATTGTTCTTTCTTCACAGAAAAAAAGGGTTTATACAGAAAAGTTACTCACATTCCTGAGAATACAGATTGATCACAGTAGATGTCTGATGGGCAGAGGGGGATGGGGGCTAACATAGTTTGCAGTCAAGTTTCATGGGTTGGGTTGGGTTGGGGGGAGTCCTCACTGAAATTATCATCTCAAACCCAGCAAACGGAAAAAACAAAAATTTCATCTTCCTGAGACACACAAACACATCCATTAAGTTACGA
This sequence comes from Hemichromis elongatus, assembly GCA_015108515.1. Classification (NCBI taxonomy): domain Eukaryota; kingdom Metazoa; phylum Chordata; class Actinopteri; order Cichliformes; family Cichlidae; genus Hemichromis; species Hemichromis elongatus. The sequence continues at coordinate 98,796 of VUQR01001985.1, read as the reverse complement.
GACCGATGTGTCTAAAGCACAATTTCAACTTCAGGGAGGGTTAATCTTTTTTTTAAGCTGTGCATTTTTCTGTACATCAATGTAGCTCAGAGAAATAAACGTCAGTAGTACAGCATTACAACTGCCTCGTCTGAGACAGTCATGCAAGAACCGCTCCCTGTTAGAAGACTGAACATTTGCACTAGTACATATTCACAGACATTTGTGTTTTTATGGTAATTAAACGTGACACGAAGATAACTCATGGCAAAGTAGGTCGTTGTATGTCATTGGCAACCACACAGTCAGATCGGTATACATTAACTGTTTAAGTTTGAAAGCGTTCCCCTTCATTCGAGCTGAGCAGACAGTAAAGAGAAACAGCTCCATCTAGCTAATCACTGGGCTAACTGCATCAAAGCAACAACTCTTTTCTGCTACTCAGGAAAAAAAACAGATAAAAGCAAATTTTAAGCTGGGCGTAAAAGAAAACTGCTATAACAACAGACTAAGCATGTTAAAAGCACTAGAGATGACCATTTTTAGTATTTTCATTAATTACTAAAACTATTAAGTAGGCACTTAAAACATGCATTTCCAAAATGGGCAGTGTAGCTTTTGTGTGCCTTAGTTGGCAGTTTAAATTTCTCCGCATATTTCTAAATTGTTAAAATAATCTCTACTACTACCAACACTATACTGTGTCATGGAGCAAGATAACAGTATGTGCAGTATGCTTCCGTTTTTGTACCCTCTTGAGAAATGGTATGGAAATACTCCCAAATATGAGAAAAAGTGAACTGGAGAAATTTGGAAGCACAGATTATATTAAAAATCAAGCAAAAAAGGCAATTTGTAACAAATCATTTCCTGTTGGAGGGACATGTTTACACGCTGCCCTGCACAGACTTCTTTACAGTAAAAAAAAAATAAAATAAGAAGAGAAATTAAAAATATTTCTAAGAGTAGGTTTTTAATCACAGTAAAATAAAGTTCAGTTCTGAAATAGAGAAATGAAAATATATGCTTGTTAATAACTTTATCATTCCATTTACAGCAGTGGAGCTTATTATACTCGAGGGTGAGAAATTATGTAAGGAGTAAACACTTTTCCTAGCTTCACATTTATTCCAAACTTATTCAAAAGATGTCTCACAAGTTCCAGTCATCAGTAGTACATACAAAATGTTTGAATATCCCAAAGAATTGGTGAAAAACACATTTTATAATTCCATATAATTCCATAACCCTGTTACTTGTATATCTTGCAGACTTCATGTTAATGCAAAACCTATCCCACTGTCAGCTTGAACAAGCCCAAAGTTTTTCTATGAATGAAAACTGCTGGTGCCACTAGGTTTTTCTCAAGAACTAAAGAACAGAAAACCAAAAAAAAAAAAAAAAAAAAAAAAAAAAAAAAAAAAAAAAAAAAAAAAAGGGGAAAAAAGGTGGAAAAAAAAGAGAAAAGGGGGGGGGGGGGGGGGGGGGGGGGGGGGGGGGGGGGGGGCGGGGGGGGGGGGGGGGGGGGGGGGGGGGGGGGGAGGGGGGAGGAGGAGGAGGAGGAGGAGGAGATGAATGTTGGTCTGTTATTGTACCAGACACACTGAGGACCATCATCAGTGCAATACAGACTCCAGGACTGATCA
>VUQR01001985.1:69135-87160 GCA_015108515.1 Hemichromis elongatus | reverse complement strand
CTTTTGCCGCCAAAAACCCTTTAGCCTTTTCTAATAGGGTGAATGAATGTCTCCATGACAATTGTTGCCCTGGACAACAAGTGATGCTCAGCGTGCTACCTCAGCAGCTCAGTGTAATGAGGCAGGCGCACGCACCTCTGAGCTACCTGAGAAAACACCAGCTTTGAGACCTTTGATATTTAAGGTAATACGTACTACTGAATTAGTTGATACAAGTTAACATCTTGAAAATGCAGGTAATAGTTTGACAGGTTGTCAGCACTGTAATTTACATGTTAACCGTTAGATGGTAGCATCGTGTCCCCTACTAAAAGTACAAGTAGGTAAGGTACAAGCAGGAAGAAATGTATTTTTTTTATGTAAAAATTTTCTTAGCAAAAATAAAAAGTGAACCTTGAAGCACCCTATTTTGACGAGTGACTTCTACAGAGACTTCGCGTTTAACCTCCTAGCTATTCAAGAAACTTTATTCCTGTCCCAGTGCTTTTATTGATAAAGTTTGAATTTGAAACCCTGCTAACACCATGGCGGCGGATCAAATCATGCACGGAGTTCCCCCTTCATTGTCTGCCAGAGTGGTTGGGTAGGTTGACAGCTGATTATGCGACTTTATCGCAGTATTTTTAATAACCCCGGGACTTATGTTTCCTTATAATAATGGGCTTGTAACGTTGGGACTGTAGAGTCCAGACTAGCAATAGCATTAGCTCCCTGCTAACTGTAAGTTGGCAGTGATGGTGTGTAGGTATTCAAGCACAGGACGTTGTTTCGGTCAAACCAGATATGTTATGGGTAAACAAAAATAAGCATACGAAGGTAATATTACTCCACGGAGTATAATTTTTTCATATTCCACAAAGCAAAAGCAAAAGCTAAGCTTACAGATGGATCATTAGCTAGTTAACTTCCAAATCAGTGCTGCAGTAAAAAAGGGAGATATATTCATGGTTATATGTTTTATCTGCAGGTCATTTGCTTATTTGACAGTTAGAGACAGACTACCCACCATCCTGACCAAAGCTGTCGACACAATTCATCGCAATAAAAACAAGTTTTTTGAGGAATACGGAGAGGTAAGACCATGTTCATTCAATTGAGGCAATTATGAGGTTCACGTTGAGACTTGCGTTGGATTTTGCCAATGTTTCCCCTTTATTTTCAACCAGGCGGGTATCCAGGCAGAGAAGCAAGCTATATCTCTGCTATCAAAGCTGAGGAATGAGCTGCAAACTGATAAGCCAGTGCTTGCTCTGACAGACGGCCTACTGGACACAGAGTCCTGGAACCAGTACCTAGACAGGCAGCAGAGACTGCAAGGTGACCAGGAGCCCGTCAGCTGGTTCAAGTCTCCCTGGCTTTACATGGAGTGCTACATGTACCGTAGGATACACGAGGCACTCTTGCTCAAGTGAGAAGCATTTATATGTTACAATGGAAGCTACTGTAGATGTAAAACATGGAATTTTGTGATAACATTTAGTAAATTACTGAGTGGTAAATGGGGATACTTTTATGTACTGATAAAACTTTGGTACTTACTGATATAGTGGTGCATAGAAAAACAAAAACACAGTGGCATTGGTTAGTGGATAAATGATTTTGACCATCAACAACAGCCTTGAGTTTCACAACTGGTGGACCTTCAGTAAATATGTTCCTCTGCCAAGGCTTGTATTTATCTGTTTGTTTGTTAGTCAGATTAGACAAACATTAACACAACTGAATTTCATGAAACTTTATGCGAAGGTACAACAGAAGACAAAGGAAGCACCCACTTAATTGTAGTGTAAATCCAGATCAGTTGCTTTGAAAATCTGCGCTCTATCTCTGGGAGAGGATGTGCTCTCCAGCTCCCTTTCTCATTTCTTTTTAGATTGTGTTTGTATAGTTTTTGTACCTGTTATGATTTCTTCTTTTATTTCAGTCCTCCCATCAGTGACTTTGATGTCTTTAATGAGGGAAAGACTCAGAGCTTTATGGAGTCTTCACAGGCCGTGATGTCCTTGTGTACATACTTGGAGGGCATCAATAAGAACATAAAAGAGCTCTCAAAGAATCAGCTGTTTGAGCATTTCAGCAAACTAGTACAGGTCAGTTCAATTGATATCCTTAAAGCTATACATTTAAATGTTTCTCAGTATGTAAGTTAATATTCTCTTTTTTTAATTTTGCATTTTTATTTATTTAAAATTTAGCTTTTTAGTATGAAAAAGTGAGTGATTCTGTACACCTGAGATGAATTGTCCTCTTGTGAATCCTTTTTGTGATTGGTAGCCTAATTTAAAATGAACCCACTAATACCAGTGGGATTATGTTGTTAGGTTAATGTTGTGAATTAGTCAAAAAATATAATGCGCTGTACTCAATTTATTCTAACTTGTAATATAACTGCAACAAATCTGAGGCATTAGTTCTTGCGGATTTGATATTTTAGAAATATTTTACAGTAATCAGTTACTATTCATTAAATACAATTTGTGACTCTTTTAAGGTATCTCTGTGGGGAAACAAGTGTGATCTGTCTATATCTGCTGGCCAAGAGAATTCCCAGAAGACCAGTCCACTAGATTCCCTCAACAGCCTCCTGCCCTTCATCCTGGTGGATGACACCGAAAGGGTATGGGCAGCTCTTATTTCTGCACAGAGGCCAAGAGAGACAGGGAAAACCACTGCAGACAGAGTGGACATTGTGCTAGACAATGCTGGTTTCGAGTTGGTCACTGACTTGGTCTTAGCCGACTTCCTGGTTTCCTCTGGCCTTGCACGTCAGATTCATTTTCATGGCAAATCTATTCCGTGGTTTGTCTCTGACGTCACAGCTAAAGATTTTCAGTGGACAATTCGGCAGACCATGGCAACCAATCACATGTGGGTTTCCAAATGTGGTGTTCAGTGGCAGAGGTATTTAAAAGAGGGCATGTGGTGCTATCATGATCATCCTTTCTGGACACAGCCCCATGAGTTCTGTGACATGGCAGCCGATGCTCCTGACCTGTATACAACCCTGCAGGGAGCAGACCTGGTGCTGTTTAAAGGCGATCTCAACTACAGGAAGCTGACTGGAGACAGGGACTGGGAGCACACAGTGAGCTTCGAAACTGCACTGCGAGGGTTTGGGCCTGCACCGCTGTGCAGCCTGAGGACTCTAAAGGCCAACATTCAGGTTGGTCTGCAACCGGGACAAGGGGAGAAGCTTACCTCCCAAGATCCAAGCTGGATGACCAGCGGCAAGTACGCTGTCATTCAGTTCCACAATCCAAAGTCAGAATAGTAAGACTCAAATCAGGAACTCACTTTGATGACATGGGTTTAAAAAGAAGCTTCATAAGCAGGAGGTACCTTTAAGCCACTAGACACTTAAGTAAGGGGAATTGGTAAATGATGTTTACTTGTTAATTGTTAAATGCACTTGATCAAGTTTGATTCAGGAATGCGCACGATAATTAATACTCAGTAATATTTTCATAAAAGCATTTAAGCCATGTCATTTACATCTTGCTTTTTATCCCAAAAGCTAATGTGTTGTAAACATGAACTTAGTCATACTGTTTACAGGTTAATGCTGTGAGCAATTACTGATGAAAAACTGAGTATGAATTCAATAGCAGAAACAGTGTTGCATGCAGTTGTGAGAATGATTAAAAAGTAATTTATAGTTTGTTTGTTTTGGGTTTTTTTGGGAGGGGGGGGGGGGGTTGCTGTTGTTTTTTTATTTTTTGTTTTAAATTTCAGCTTAGGTTGTTTTACTCCATGTGATTACAGAGAGCTAAGTTCACCAAAAGGGTAACATTTCTTTACAACTACATTGTTGTTGGAGCAGTGTAACAATGAATGGCATTTACTTGTTTTGCTTAAAATGGGAACCCGGACCTCTATCTCCATAGATAAAAGTTAAAAGTGGATATCTCTTTGCACATTGTTATGTCGTTTGTCACTTTCAGTAATCAACAGGTGATGTTAACTGGATCCTTCATAGTGCTGCTGGGTAAAAATAATACTTTGATGATTTGTTTCGATTTAATAAATCACTAATATGACTGCTCTTTTTCCTTTTGTCTTACTTTACAAGAAAGAAACATGTTTTTTTGTGTACTAATAGCTGTTTTATGAATTTGTAAATGTACAATAACAAATTACACCATGGATTGCACGACAACAGAAATGAATACGTTTCAATACAGTAGTTGCCGAAAGTGCTGTAACTAAATTTAAGTAAGTACTGTAACCTTCTTCAATACCACATGCCAAAAGAGTAGCTGCCTAACTCTTAATTATTGTAAGGTCTTTACCATTATTATAGGGTCTTTACCTTTCAATCTGAAGCACCTAAATGTGACTGCTGTTGTGATTTGGGGCAATATAAATACAGATGAATTGAATGATTTTCCAAACCCCAATCTTAAATTTGACCTGTATGTTTTTAAAATAGCCTTGCATCTGAATTGAGATGGTTTAGCAGGAGAGTTTAATTTGCATGTATACACAGCAAAATATAAAGACCCAGTTAACATTAACGTTAAGACGATGAACAAATACATTTTTAAACACACCGTCAAGGTAGTTGTTTCACCAGGATTGTGACTTTAATCTGTACTTATATTGTTTTGCTGTTGACCTTTCATTTACTCAGGTCAGGTTGGACCAAGAAAAACAGCCAACAAAACAGCTGGAAGTGCTGCAGTATGTGCATTACAATTCTGGATGAGCTGTAACAACACTGGCATAATTTAGGCTGCTGTGATGCTTTGTGAATGTGGTACCTTATGAAAACGAGGCCTTATTACGGCAGGAAGCATCCTATCTTGAATCATTTAGGTGATTTAGCTGTTTCGTTTCTCGCCCTTCATTTTCTTTCCCCTGGTGTAACAATGTCTTCATTTTACTCTAGGGAAAATACAAAAAAAAATCATCAGGTCCACTTGTTTTCCACTTGACCTGACATGTCATGAAAATTGGGCTGTTTACACAAGAAAGCTGCACCACAGAGAAAGGAAAATTAGGGCCCTGTGTCAAGTTTTCTCCCCCCCCCCCTCCTTGGTGGTAGCCATTAATTATTGCATGAGAACATGTTTGACTTAAATTTCTTGCATAAATTACAGTATGTCTCACTTGAGTAGCAAGAAGATGTGAATTCAAATGGCCCAAATAATTTTCGTGTGTCTTTCTGTCATTGATTCTGAAATTTGTAAACAGCAAGTTATTTTTTTTACATTTTACATTTTTGTCGAGAGTGGTTGGTCGGTCCCCTGGCTTTGTTTATGTATACATAGTGTTCTCCTTCACCTGTGATTTGAACAGATGAAGTTATGATTAACTGGTTCATCCTGTGGCTCTGTAACTTATGTCGACCTTCTTTTAATGAAATATGACTCAGAAGGTGTCTTCAAATTTCTCTCAGTTTTATTGCGATTTTGAATCTGAAGAAATAAATGTGAAGTATAAAAATGATAATCAAGCTCGTCATTGTTGATCGATTGTGTAATTACTTGCTGTCAGAAAGAGATTTGACCTGCTTTGTTTGCTGTGTTATGGTGACCTGGCACTTAAACGCACCACAGTTATCGATTTGGCTGTATCTTTAATTTGTTTATCCTTTTTTTCAAACCTTTCCACTGTTCCCATTGTGTCCAATGAGCTGCACTCGATGCCTGCGAGGCAAGCAGAGCCAAAAAGTGAAGAATCAAACAGTTTTGTACAGCACATATGAGGATGCTTCGTTTGTAAGTGGTGAGTAGTAGTATAGTAGTAGTAGAAGTGGTAGATTGTGGGTTTCTTTCAGCCTATGCTGTTGTTGTTGTTGTTGCGAACTGTCCACAGTGATTTCTTTAAATCTCACTGTAAATAGACTGGCAGTACATCACGTCTGTCCTGTGCTGCTATCGGCTGAGCGAATAATGAATATGCAGTCAACTTTTCTCAGCAAACCAGGTGCAACTAGTTACAATTCCTCCATATTACACAAAGATAAGTGGGAACTGTGGCACGCATGAGAAGACGTGAGTTGTTTGTGAATCACAAATAATTTTTCTCCCTCCCACACTTTGGTGAAGATGTATTAGAAAAGAAGGAGATTCTTTGCTGACATAAAAATAAAATAAGAGAAGAGTCGTTTAGATCTCTTTGTCTTTTGTTCTTTTGGAGCTTAGTGACCAGAAGCTGAAGGCAGACAAAACAAGCCGAATAACAGTGGTTCTTTCAAGTTGTCTAACAGGCTTTATTGGAGAGAAGAGACCCAGAGAGCAAGTGAGGGGGAAAAAAATAAGAGAGGGAGAGCAACACTCCTCTCCACTCCCCCTCCCAGCAAATGGGAGAGCCAGTCTAAATCATGTTGCTTATCACTGCTGTTGTGCTGTGATGTTGCTCAGGCAGAGCCCAGCGCAGAGAAGACAGTCGTGCGGACCAGTACCCAGACCCACGGATAGCCCAGCCTCATCAGAGCTGGAGCCTCACTCTCCAACACGCGTATCGCCATCGCTGCGTGCTCCCCTCACCGACATGTACCCCGAAGAGAGTCGGGGGTCTGGAGGGGTAGCCACTGTGGACTTCCTGGAAGGGACTTATGACTACGCTGCCCCCACCCCTGCCCCAACTCCTCTTTACAGCCACTCCACCACTGGCTGCTTCTCCGCTCCTCTGGATGCTCACGGACCACCGTCCGATGGCAGTCTTCAGTCTCTGGGCAGTGGCCCGACCAGTCCACTTGTGTTTGTGCCCTCTAGCCCACGGCTGAGCCCCTTTATGCACCCACCCAGCCACCACTATCTGGAAACCACTTCAACACCCGTCTACAGGTGAGGAAATGCAGTTTTTTTTTGGTGGAGAAAAGTGACACGAAAAAAGTGAATAAAATTATCACCCCCTGCTGAAACATTTAGTTATTTGTCTGGCAATGGCACATCCAGGGTTTGGTTTTGATTGTTTGGTTAGTTGTGTTTGTGCAAAGGTTTGGTGATTATGCAAGCGTAATATGATAAGTACAGTCAAAACCAGTTTATCAGGTGTGTTGTTTCAGTGCGACTGCTCTAGCTACCTCTATTATGTCTTTTTTATACATTTTAGGTGATTATACCACAAAGAAAATAATTTATTCCAGTGTATTCTGGCATTTATTTATTAAATTGGTGCGTTCTCCTGGGGAACAGAAAAGCAAAATATTACTGGAAAACTAAATTCAGTATTTATAATTAGGGAATTATGGCAGTGACATTCAGTTGGGTCCTCTAAATGTAGTTATAACAGAACAATTATGTAACCACATTGTTTTTTATTCTCTTGCTTTATACAAAACATAACTATTATCTCTGAGGAAAGGATCAAGCTTTGTCCTGGTCTCTAATTCCAGAGATTAAGGACTTTGTTAAGGACCTTGAAAAGGGAACAATACGTAAGAACACCAGAAGCACACATGCAGTTTGTTTCCTGTCTCAGGTGAAAAATAAAACTCTGCCCCTGCTGTCAGCTGCTGTCGTATTAAAGTCGTTCTGATAAAATTTGATTAATCACTAAATGACTTGCCTAACATTTTCAGGGAAAAGAAAATGTTCCATCATTTGGCAAAAAATACTGTTTGATTAACTCTGCAACTGAGCTTTGTCTTTATGAAAACAAAAGAAATTACCAAATTAAAATTCATGGCCCGTTGCAGGTCCAGCCATCAGCCGGTCCCCAGAGAGGACCAGTGTGGTACCCGTGACGAGGCATATAACGTGGGCGAGTTGGGAACTGGAGCTGGGGGGTTTGAAATGACCAAAGAGACGCGTTTCTGCGCTGTGTGCAGTGACTACGCGTCTGGATACCACTATGGGGTGTGGTCCTGCGAGGGCTGCAAGGCCTTCTTCAAGAGGAGCATCCAGGGTAGGTAGTCTGTCTGCTTTATCTTTTTGTCATCAGTGGATATATAAGTCTTTTAAGGATTGTGTTTTATTTTGTGAAACACTACAGATTAACTACAGTTGATTAAATTAAGAAGCTGTCTAAATCATGCGGTTTATTGTGTCTGTCATAGAAACTAACAGTAATAAAGAACACAGTGCACTAAAGTAATTGGCTTCTTAACTTTGAGTGCTATCAAGCAGAAAAGACATAGTGTTCTGTCCTTCAGCCAAAGAAATTAAATATGGGTTAATTTAAGACATGGGCAAATCTAAAGAACATTCCTGACAGAAAGTTTGGATGTTGTTGGCTCATTTTACAGAAGCGAATGACCTGTAATGTTTACAGAAAAATAAGCAGCCTAATTGGTGTTGATCACTGTTGGGTAAATGGAGGAGATGGAGGGAGAAACACATGTCAGAAAGTGGACATTGTGAAACCGAGAGGGAGCACAGTTTAGGTTTCAGTACATTTATTTATTTTCATTTGTGAGACATCAACTGTTTTCCAAACTCTTTGTGCTGTTGCCCCTGTGCGTACACACCAAAACTCCATGTGCTTGGTGGCTGCGTCATGTTTATGATGTGATGCAGTTTGTGCATTGATGCAAAGTCTTGCAATGAAAGAGCGCTGAAGAAGAAACCAATTGTCTCCATGGCAATGACAAAGCCAAGATGCCACGTTTTAATTTGCTCCATCTCAGATTCATTTAGAATGGAGAATAGAGTGTTCCTGGCTACTAAATAACCTAAATCTGAACTGCACACTGAAGTGGGTAGCTGAAAGTAATAGATTTTCTTTCATCTCAGGTCACAATGACTATATGTGCCCAGCGACAAATCAGTGTACCATTGACAAGAATCGGAGGAAGAGCTGCCAGGCTTGCCGTCTTAGGAAGTGCTATGAAGTGGGCATGATGAAAGGAGGTGAGCATGAGCAACAGCAGAAGAAAGATTCTCCACCTTTTGCACTTTTTAATTTTTTGTAAAATTGTGTAAAAAAAAATTCTGTTAATATTATTTTTAAACAATTTATCATTTCTGTGTATTCTTTTAAAAGTCTGATTGTGTCTATATGATCACACTCTTCTCCACAAATTTAAAAACTAATCGTCTTGCTGTGGAAAAGCTTGGCACAAATGAGGCTGCTTTTGGATGCAGATAAGCTTGATACTAACTTTAACATGACCTTGAAGAGATTTCCTCTTAAGGAGTACAACTGCTCAGTCACATTTTTGTTTTCATACTTCCTGAATCACTCAGCAGTCCAAAAGAATCTGGGCATCTGTGGTAAGACATGTGGCAAAACATGAAGTTATTTTTGAACGACGTGGGGGAAAGAGTCAAGTAATTTATGTACACGCCCATGAGTACTTGTTTGTATTTTTTTTTTAAATCATTCATTCTCTCATTTTTTTTTTTTTTATCATGATGTTATTTCATCCTTGGTCTGTCTCTCCTCAAGGTATGCGTAAAGACCGTGGACGTGTTTTGCGGCGTGAAAAACGACGGGCCTGCGACAGAGACAAGCCTGCCAAAGACCTGGCACACACAAGGGCGCCCCCTCAGGATGGGAGGAAGCACGCAACGAGCAGCAGCAGTGGTGGAGGAGGAAGATCTTCTTTAAATAGCATGCCTCCTGATCAGGTAAGGAAACTGTGAATATATACAGCAGGTTTTTATGAAACTCCACTATCAGGTTTTATTGATTAGGGGAAAATTTTGATTGTCACCCAGGTGCTCCTCCTGCTCCAGGGTGCTGAGCCTCCAATCCTGTGCTCTCGTCAGAAGATGAGTCGACCCTACACAGAGGTCACCATGATGACCCTACTCACTAGCATGGCCGACAAGGAGCTGGTTCACATGATTGCCTGGGCCAAGAAACTTCCAGGTAGGAATGAATCCAATATATAATAGCAGAGGAAAATTTAAAGGAGCAACAACTAAAGAATAAGACGAGCAACAATAGACAGTATCTACAGGGTGTTCATAGAATGACTGTGTTAGTTTGCCAGATACATCTTGAAGTCTTCTTTGATTCTTTTAAGCCCTTCTTTAGGATATTCCAAGGATCTTGTGATGTTCATCAACAAATATCTTCTCTGTAAGGCGAAGAAAAAATATTACAGTACTGTAATAATTTATAGACGTAAATGTCTAACAGGCCCTGAAACTGTGGCTTACATCACATAATGACAAATGACCGTACATAAAATGACTTCCAGTAATCGTGCAAGTGCTAAAATATCCTGTTGTTTATTGTTAAATAGTTATAGCAAATCAGTCTACAGCACATAGTTTGCATGTGAGGCCACATGCAAACTATGTGCACCATTTGCTTGGCGCATCATGACATCTAATAAAACATCTTGGGATTACTCGCTTAATTGTGCACAGATGTAATGTGTGACAGAAGTTGCAGTTGTGTTTGTGTTGTTGTCTATTTGACTTCTTAGGTAACAGCGAGGAGATAGGAGACCTCTGTACAGCACACATGAGCCCCCCACACAAATACAGAGCCATTACAGAAATAGTAGTTACAGTCATCACCTTTGAGAGGATTGTTTGGTCAATCTGCAGGCACCCCATAGAGCCTAAATGCAGTATAAGACACATCACCCTTTTTACATGTGCTCTCACACACACACAAACACACACACACACACAAACCTGGCAGGGAGATTTAAAAGAGAGTAAATCCAGATTTTGAGGCATTACAACCTCATGTGTCACTAAAAGCCCAAAGATACACAACTTTAATTGCAAGAGGTTCCAAACATTGTACATGAGGGACAATGGGGGTGAATTGGCTGTAATTATATGAATTTAACCCAGCAACTGCCAGCGATAAGGCTTCTTTTGTGAGCAGAGATTGCAGATGGTTTAATTAAGCAGATTTTCCCTGGCTTAAAACAAGAGTGTGGATGTTTGTATAATCATTTTTCAGTGGGTTGAAGGTGAGCAGGAGACATTAATATTATATTACTGGTCATGGTTAAAAAACAGATATTCAGAGTAGTCTTATCTTCTTTTTACATATTTCTAAATACAGAATAATGGCGGAAACACCTAATGGCTCATCTTTATAGTAAAGACTTTTATTGTCCTTTTTTCTGTGAGTTTTCTGGCTAAAATCCTTATTTTGTTTCAGGGCAGATGCTTCAAATGCTCAGAAGTGTTAAATCCACTCGGTGTGGTTGAGATAGTCTGCATGGCATCAAAAATGCTCATCATTACGTGCTTTGTATGTTGTGTTTCTAGGTTTTCTGCAGCTGTCTCTTCATGATCAGGTGCTGCTGCTGGAGAGCTCGTGGCTAGAGGTACTGATGATTGGGCTCATTTGGAGGTCCATCCACTGTCCCGGCAAACTCATCTTTGCACAGGACCTCATCCTGGACAGGTAGCGAGGGATACTTCTCTAATTTTCACCTTTGTATTCTTTCTCATCTTGGTGTCCCTGCTATTCCAACCTATTTCTCTTTCTTTCTCTATCTCAGACACATCTTAAGGGTGATACATCAGCATTGTAAATTTTCCATTTCACACTTTGCCAGGCATTGTGTAATCCCAACACGTCTGTCACACGGTGAAAGACTAATTACATGTTCCCCATGGAGAGGAGAGCAGCCTCTTTCCTACCTGAAATACCCCGTCATCATTACAGTGCTGAGCTTGTGGCCGGGAAAGAGATTTAATCAAACCCTCAATGCAAGGAATGATGGAAAATGAAGAAAGATGGAGTGAGAGATGACAGCGAGAGAGAGAGAGCTAAATGATGAACAGAGGGGACGAGAAAATAGAGATACGGGAGAGACACGACTGTTTTCTGCTTTGCAGGCACAGTCTGTTCCCTCCATTTCCCGCCATGTTAAGAGTAAACAAGCTGGCCAAACCACAGTATCTACCTCAGAGAAAAAGAGGGAGGCAGAGACAGATCGAGGGATGAGGGAGTCATGCGGGCAGACAGAGCTTTTACCCTCTGATGTGCCTGATGGTCCCATTTGATTCAAAAGTGTATTAGAGAGTATTATCTCTAAAACCTGGTCCGTGTATGAGTGTCCTCTCCAATTGGACTTGATGACTAAAACGCTGTAGGACCAGGGTTGGCAAATTCCCTCGGCTCTGTGCCATCCAACTTTATCTTGTACACCAGCCACATTATCCATCTTTCCATCACCTTTCAAATGTGTCGACAAATGGAGCCTTGCAGCCATTGAGTCCATTAGTTGTTTGTCTGGTTGCTCGTTTGATAGTTTGATGCTTCTCTTACTAAAGTGGCGATCTGTCTTTGTTAAAATGTGACTTTTTGGGTAACTTGTGTGATCTTGATATTGTTTTTTGTTAAAGTTCTTCCTGTATGACACATTAATTCATTCTGCTGTCCAGGAATGAAGGCACCTGCGTCGAGGGCATGGCCGAGATCTTCGACATGCTGCTTGCCACAGCGTCCCGCTTCCGGATGCTCAAGCTCAAACCTGAGGAGTTTGTCTGTCTCAAAGCTATCATTTTGCTAAACTCTGGTAAGACACCATGTTAACGTGACCTCCTCGTGAAACCGTTTCAAAGAGAGAGAGAGACCAAACTGATAACTGAAAACATTGACAACACTTCACAAATAAAAGGATGCACTTCCTAGTTTATTTATTTATTTATTTTCTAATATCCACTCAATTTTGTTCACAAGCACGCCACACCAGAGGTTTGTGCCTCTGCTCCAGAGAGTAAATATTGAACATTGTCAAACTACACCCACAGAGGTGAAGCTCTCAGTGCTGCGCAGACAGATTAGGTGAACAGAGCGTTCTGGAGAGGTCTGTACCGTCAATAACCGATAGCTGTTCCCATGACAACATGAGACGGCACAGAGGGCTGTGTTTGCCCCGGAGATTGAGGTATTCTATACGAGAAGTCTGAAATACCAGTGTAATGACACTACTGGCTCAGCTGCGGGAGCGGGATGAACTTTTGATTACTGAAATTGCTGTGCGTCATCTTAAGCATATGAGTCAGATCCTTTTGCAAATAAATATTTAGACATTTCTTCATTTTAAGGAAGTTGAGTATTGTTATGGAAGCTCCATAATTTTGTTCTTGGACTCAGCTAGAGGAGCTGCACCTCAATCTAGCACGTGCTACAGGCACACTGGGGAAAACAGCAGTTGAAGACCGCAGCACAGTAACCAAAATTATTGAGGGCATGTGCAGTGATCTCATGATTTTGTTGCCTTTAAAATGGTTGGGGTCCAGACCCTGGACCACTCGTAGACTTTGGTGTGTTGCTTTCAAGACGGCAATAAGACATCAACAACGCACAGTCAGTTTGCTATCAGTTTGCTACCAAATGGCGTTGAGTCGGCAATTACATGCAATCTGTTTGTGATAATACAGCAATTAACTTTCACTTCAGTTTTATTTATATCGATCCAAATCACAGCAACAGTTGCCTTTTAAGGTGCTTTATATCGTAAGATAAAGACCCTACAATAATACAGAGAAATCCCCAACAATCAGATGATCCACTTTTAGCAAGCACTTGGTGACAGTGGGAAGGAAAAACTCAGTTTTAACGGGAAGCCTCTGGCAGAACCAAGCTCAGCTCAGCCTTGACTGGCTGAAGATCAGGGGAGAAGGACAAAGACACACCCAAGTACATGTGAATAGTGGTGGAAAAATACATGAAATGCTCAGTGCATCATGGAAAGGAAAACAAAACAAAAAAACACAAGAGAAATTAATTTCAATCATGGCCAACCACCGATTTCTCATAGTAGCAAGTTGGTTGCTGTTGGTTGGTTTTGCCTCACAAACAAATGGAAGCAAAGCTATGCCCGAGATGACCAGAAGGATATCTTCTCTCACATGAAGAATAGAAAAAATTAAAACTCTAAAAACAGAGCATTTAAGCTTACAGTGACATCTTTATTTAAACTTTTCTGTGTTTTCTATGAATATTGCAAGAAAAACATGTTTGAGAGCACTCATTCAAGAGAAAAAACAAGCATTAGACAGAAAGTTCGCAGTGAGCTGATCATTTTTTGGTCTCTTAGGTGCCTTTTCTTTCTGCACTGGCACAATGGAGCCCCTTCACGACAGCGCGGCAGTGCAGCACATGCTGGACACCA
The DNA here is from genome assembly GCA_015108515.1 of Hemichromis elongatus. Classification (NCBI taxonomy): domain Eukaryota; kingdom Metazoa; phylum Chordata; class Actinopteri; order Cichliformes; family Cichlidae; genus Hemichromis; species Hemichromis elongatus. The sequence goes on along the minus strand of VUQR01001985.1, from coordinate 73,167 downwards.
TCACTGATGCGCTCATATTTCATATCAGCCAGCTGGGATGTTCGGCTCAGCAGCAGTCGAGAAGACAGGCCCAGCTGCTCCTGCTGCTTTCCCACATCAGGCACATGAGGTAGAACTCAAAAAACTTTGAGGAATGTCTTAAACACATGTAAAATCTAATATAGCCTCAGGTTGCGGGATGCGGTGTCAGAAAGCAGGTGAGGTCACTGTCTCTCTTTTGGTTCCACTCCCTGCAGCAACAAAGGCATGGAGCACCTCTACAGCATGAAGTGCAAGAACAAAGTGCCTCTGTACGACCTGCTGCTGGAGATGCTGGATGCTCACCGCCTCCATCGCCCCGTCAAACCATCTCAGTCCTGGTCCCAGGGTGACAGAGACTCTCCCACCACCAGCAGCACCAGCAGTAGCGGCGGCGTTGGCGGCGATGATGAAGGTGCCTCCCTGGCTGGTTCCAGTTCAGGACCTCAATGCAGCCACGAGAGCCCGAGGCATGAGAACCTGAGCAGAGCGCCAACAGGTCTAGGTGTTCTGCAGTACAGGGCGTCCCATTCCGACTGCACCCACATCCTATGAACCGAGCAGCACATGAAGGTCAAAAGTCATTTTTATGGATGGTTTGTGTAGAGAATTTTAAAAAAAGGGGGTTGGGAAATTGAAGATGGAGGTTATATTCGAGTTTGCATGAGAGAATATTTATAAATGAGGTGATTTTTATAGCTGTTTAGTGAGAACCTTCTCATTGGAACTGCACAGCAGTCTGAATTTCAGTGCTGTCAGCCTTGTAAGCTGCCTTTAATGATATCTGTGATTTTCAATCAGCTTTCCAGTACCGCTTATCATTTCCAAAACAGCAGATGTTTAATGTGGTGCTCTGTTAGCTACGGTGATTTCAAACAATGAGCAGCTAATCTTTCTGTTTATTCGCCTTGACCAAAGTGCACTTCCTCTGTGATTTAAGAGGCTGATGGGCATTATTTTTACATTTTCATATAAAGGAAATAAAAGAGAAAAAATTACACAGGAAATAATGGTAAAACTAGTTAAAACAAACGTGGAATTTGTTGTGCTTAGATGCCAGCATCATTAAAGAATAGATATCAGGTAATGTGGATGAGCGCACCCAATTTTAAACCGGATGTATCTGAGAAAAAACACATTTTAGTGATTGCAATTTTGAAGTGAGGACTGGTATGTGTTGAATTTTAAGTTAGCAGAAATTGGATGATTGAGTCCTAAATATCAGCTGGCTGTTTGTTGGGTAACGTCTGTGTACAGGAGGATTGTTCTCCGTGCTAACCTACGTCAAATCCTTTTTCCTTACTCTGTTATGTGGCCGTCCGTGTTCACTGTGCGCATGTGTGTGGTTAGCAGAGAGACTACAAGTCATACGCTGAAACAGGGAATGACAGTGCTAAACAAGAAGTCTCCAAAATAAATATATGTTGATCTAATTTCTGTTTAAATTGGCCAAACTGGAAGCAGCTGAAGAAAGAAAACACCTGATAGGAAGTTTAGCGTTTTCTTTTATTTTTCTTTTAGTTGGTTTACAAATTTCTGAAGTCACGTATTCATACTGTTTTTGGGTCTGACTAACAGCCTGAAATTTAACAGCCAGTGTGCCAACTTTTTAGATTAGCTGTAACAGTGCAGTCAGACTGGGGGTTGATTAGCCTCTGACTAATTTGCTAAAACATGTTACTGAACTTTTTAGGCTTAAAAACTTGCATCAAATTAAATGCACATTTTGGGCTGCATAGAAAACACATATTGTGAGTACTGTGCAAAAGTCTTGATTTGACCCTCATTTCTTTTTATTTTGCTAGGAAAATGAAAATGGTTTAAAAATGCATGAAATCAATATTTGGTCTGACCACCTTTATTTATTTATTTTTTTAAACAACCTGAACTTTCTTGTCATTTCTTAAAGCAGTCTTCAGGAATAGTTCTCCAGGCTTCTTGAAGGACATTCAAAGCTCTTCTTTGGGTGTTGGCTGCCTTTTGTTGTCTTGTATGTGAAGATGATCCCACACTGCTTCGATAATGTTGAGGTCCGGGCTTTGGGGAGGGACACTTTCCAGATAGTATCAATCAGTATCCCTGATGCTATTTTTCTGCGGTGACAATTCTTTCAATTTTGAGAAGATCTCCATCCCTACTGATTGAAATGCAGCCTCAAACCCTGACAGAACGTCCACTCACACTCACTGTTGTTCCTCTCTCCTGATCTTCTCCATACATATTTAAAATAATTTGAAAAAGTTTGAGCTTTGGGTTTATCAGCTCTGCCTTTAACAGAAGGAATTCGCTGTCCCTTACTCTTCTTCTACTATTTAGACCTGTTACTTCTTCTTTTGTCCTCCAGTTTTTAAGTTTCCTGAATTTTGCAAACCCTGTTGGGATATGCCAAGTTCTTGGGAAAAAGCTTTTTGGCAATCACCTAGTTGGTGCCAAAGTACTATTGTGTGCCTGTCAAACTGTGGTATCCTTGTTATTTTTCAAATGGGAACAAGTGAATATTACATTTTTGCAACAGGATGCTAGCAACAAAGCTCAGGGGAGTTTAAAAATGGTGGTTTGCTAAGTTGTTTTTTATGTTCAGACAAAGCGTTGGTCCATCTCTTGAGTTGGTTCCTTTTTTATTGATTTGAAAGTGTTCAGGTACAAGGACTGGACTGAAAATGTGTGAAAGAGCCAGTGTTGAAAGAAAAACTCAGAAAAGTCAGAAAACTATTGCTCAAGAGCACTTTAAAAATTACAAGGAAGTTACTTGAAATCAAGTATAAAGAAATGACAGGCTGTGCAAGACTTCTGTACAGTACACTATAGATTAGTGTAGAAATGTCTTGCACAGGGCTGTGGAATCCAGGTCAACACTTTTTTTAAAAACACAATCAGACAATCTTTCAAACCAGCTTTTGGTGATTTCTTGTTAGCGCCATAATGAGCTGATTCAGTGTATGAGGCCCCGGCTCTGCCCGCTTCCTTCCTTCCTATCTTTCTCTCTACATTAATAAAGCCGATGCACAGAGGTCTGCTCACTAGGTGTACCTTTCTCTTAACTACGTTTGCAGTCACACTGCATCTGATTAACCGGACACAGTCACACTTGGGAAGCTGGGATGAGTCCGTATTTGACACCTTTTGCTTGTTGCGTTTTTAACTAATTCTTTCACTACTCCAGTTGCATTTGGAACATTAAATGTTTTTACCCAGCCTTTAGTTTGTTGATATAAAAAAATAAGTACTTTAACACAGGAGCCAAGCTGACTCCAGAAAAAATAAAAAAATAAAGCAACTGAATCTGGGATCAAAACACAGCTTGTGTAGCGATAGATACGAGCCTGGCTGCTATTCTGCGTGCTTCAAATGCAAAACACTGCCAGCTCAAACATGAAATTACCTGCAACCTGTGATGAGTGGAAACTGCAGGCAATTAAAATTTATGTTGCCAAGGGAGAAGCATTAAAAAAAAAAGAGGCAGCTGCAGATTTATGTCATTTGAGAGATGTGTGGAAAGCCTTCACACAGGATCAGAACATCAGATTTGAAAGTGTAAATCCAGCCAAACCTGCCTTGACTGTCGTTTGTTTACTGTGCATAACAATAAAAGCAACAAGTATTGTTCATCACCGCGTTTCTCCCGACTCGATTTTCTTCAAATCAAAATCCACAGAAGTAAATATTTCATGTTTTATTACTTGCAAAGAGGGTATTCTCCATGAAGTTGGCATTAGCAAACTGTACATACATAAATAACTATTTTCATATTTAATTTTTTTTTAAAAACAGATTCAGATGTCTCATCACCGCAGAATAATAATCGCAGTTATTACAAAGCACACTATTTCATGTCACAGCCGTCTACTAAAACACTACCAGTGATTGTTTGGCCTTCTTAAAAGCAAGAGACTTTCAAGTGTATGCTCAAACCGAAAGATAAAAAAATAACTGCCTGTACTCAAAGGCATTTCAAACAATGATATACAAATGAGAGCTCATCATCTTTTTTCATATTTGTCCCAGTTGATAAAA
>VUQR01001985.1:52945-69115 GCA_015108515.1 Hemichromis elongatus | reverse complement strand
TATTTTTCCAAGTTAAAAAAATACTAAAATTAAAAAAAAAAAAAAAAAAAAGTACAAGCCTTGGCTTTTGGAGAAAGACGTCTGCCATCTTGGCTGGAGGGCATCAGTGCAGTACCTTCAGACAGTGCTCGTGTCAGTGCTTTACGTGCAGGTTTTAGACTTCATTTCCAAATTGACAGGCAGTTCCTCATGAAACGAGTCATCCTTCGGAAAAATACTTCTGCTGACCTGATTCTGAGCAGATTCTGTCATTTTTTTTCCCTCAGTCGATGTTCAAACATGAGTTTGAAACTAATCTCTTTACACCCGAGGCCGTGAATGATCTGCTACTCCGATGGCAGGCCTGCTCTTACAATTTACAATACCCCCCCCCCTACTCACAGTGGGGCTTCAGCTTAATCAATGCTAAAAATCTAGTAACGGATTAAACACTAAATAAATAGTAGCAGCACTTGATATAATGGACAAAAATGCACAGTTGACTTTGGCTCCCAACATACAGTATATAAATAGTGCTTTGTTTTTCAATGATTTTGCAGGTTTCTCCAGAAACCTTAAAAATAAAATACATATTTAAGTTAAAACGACATGAAATATTTGGGGGAGCGGGGGCATCCAGAGTGTTTTTGTTGTTTATTTGTTCTTTTTAAAGGGTTGAGGTGACTCAGGTGAGTGGGTGAGTGTGCAATGTTTAGTGAGAGCAGTCTTCATATCACCTCTGAAATACTTCATAATGCAGCTCGCTCCCCAGCGAGGGGGAAGAGTTTGTTCCTTTAGGGCACAGGGTGAAGAGGAAACATTCACATGAGTCAGTGGAGTCCTTGGCAAAGCAGTAGGTAAATTAAAAAAAATAAAAATAAATAAATACAAAAATCAGCTGCTCCTCATATGGGCGGAGGTCCGTTGGTGTAGCGCAGCATGGGATGGAAGGAGCGGGCAAAGTTGTTAGCGTGGTGGCAGCTGTAGTCCTCCTCCGTCATGGGAACCAGGCATGCAAGGCCGATGAGGAGCAGGAGGAGCAAGTGGACGGGGAGCGCTGCCCTGAGGACCCGCAGCAGGAAGGACTTATCCTTTGAGGAGGAGGAGGAAGCTGATGAAGTGACGTCTGAGAGGTCAGAACGGGAGGAAACGCAGCCAGCGGCGCCTGGTGATCTGCTCCGGCTGCAGGAAGACCCAGACAAAAATTAAACACTGCAGAGAGCGGGGCTCAGATCACACAGTTTGGTTTTTTTGCCAAAACTGCTTTATAGTGAAAACTGCCAGCTTCGATGAGACTATGAATTAATTCCTAATATTGGGGTTTCATTTAAAATGACTGGAAAGGATCTGAATTGCAGAAAATTGTCTTGTTAAGCTGTTCATCTGTTAAACTCTCTACTCATGTAGATTTTCAGCTTTTAGTTGCTAGTTAAACGGCTTTTAGGGAAAACAAGACATCAAGGGAACTGCAGCGGGCATTTTTCACTGTTTTTTGGGTTTGTTTTTTTTTTTGAAGTTTTTACAGTTTTTAGTCTGTAAATCTGATATTTAGAGCATGAAAACAAAATTATGTTGAACAAAAAACTAAGAAAGGATAAAAAAAAAGAGTCACACTCATGTAGACGTTCGCAAACACACAAAACAGGCACTCACTTGCACGTGTAAGACAGCATTCACAGATAATGGACTGTGTCTCACTGTGTGTGTTTGTGGGTGTGTTTTGTGGGGGGTGGGGTTCTGGCTTCAGAGCTGACTATGTGAAAGTTCAATGCCACACATCTTTCCAAACAGAAGCAGGAGAAATGCCAAAAGCCTCTCTGGAGATTTACACTGACAGAGCAAAACTCTAAGGGAAGAACAGCATGTTCTTACTGCGACCCGTCATCATGGAGACCGAGGGTCAGACGTGCTGACATCCCAGTTTCATCGACCTCCATCGTGCAGTGATGCAGCTGTGAGGAGGCATGTGCACGCAACGCATGTGTGCTTCAAATAATTTGGCCAGGCAATACCTCCTGCTCTGCTGGATTTCTATTTGGAAAACCTCAAATGTACAACATAAAGAAACTGTGAGGGGAAAAAATACATTTAATTTCTCTACAACCCTCATAGGAAGAATTTAGGAGAATATGTGGTGTAAAGGGAGGTTTAAAGAGGTCTGGAAAGGAAACGGAGGAGAAAATGGGAGTTAACATGGAAGGAAGACCAGGAGTTAATGCATCATATCCTGCTGGAAAACTATAAAGGGAATGAAAGAGGAAGGAAAACAAGACAGAAAAACAGAGCTAAAAGCATGACCGCTGTAGGTGGGTAGGTGAGGACAGTGGGGCTCAGATAGTGACATCTAGTGGGCGAGGAGGGTACTACAAAGTCAGAAGAAGCAAAAATGTGCGAAGGCAATACTTCATGATGCCATTCAAAAAGCAGCAAGGCAAAGAGAAGCAGTGAAATAAAACATTTAAAGGAGAAGGGGAGCGGCCTGATGGAGGCGATTCCCCTCTCATTTAAGAGCCGACAACGCGGTCTCTAGAATAAGGGAAGATCATGGAACGCTGGGTTAAAGCCTCAAAGCAGCTGATCACAAATGCTGCAATCGAAATAATCTGATAAAGCCAAATCTTTGACGATGTGATTGTGCCTAACTGAGTTAACAAAAATCATGCTTGTCGGAAATGTTTGGTTCCACCATCATCCCAAGTTTCTAGAGTCCAGGAGAGAGGTACCTGTGGCGCGGGCTGCTCTCAGGGTGTCCCGGGTGGGCCTGACTACTTTTGCCTCGAGGCTGAACCAGATAATGAGCAGGGAGGGGTAAAAGAAAGAAAACAATGTTTCAGTCAAAGGCAAATAAAGACAAAGCCTCAGATGAGAATAAAACAACATAATGACAGCCATAACATCGCTAGAGAAATAATCATCAATAACCAAAGAGCAGCAGCGTAATCAATGACGATGATCGACTTTTAGAACCAAGAAATCTGGCTTCTCAAAACTAAATCCAGAAACGTCGAGCTCAAACAAAACTCACACGATTAAATGTTTTAGCTGTTATTTACAATAAAAGCGAAAATGCAGGTATTTAAAAAAATTAAACATAAATTAAACCTTTACAGAAACGAAAAGCCAGGTTTTCTTGTGATTTTTTTGCAGATCATTATGATGTGGGGCAGCAAAAATATCTCAAAAAAGGGGATGTGGGAGGGGGAATACATTTTCTTCCATAAACATGTTAGCAGAGCAAAAAAAACAAAACAAAACAAAAGAAAAGTGGAAGGTAATGGGAGCTCAGCCCTCTCCCTTCTGGACATTATGAGGAGGGACATTACCAATCGTTTGCGGCTCTGGATGGTCACCTCTGAACTAGGCGCTGTGGATCTGCCAACAGGCAACGGCGAGCAATCCTGAAAACACACCAAAACAACAACATTCGCTCTGATGTTCAGATCTACAAAAAAAACTAATGCCACTAAAAACCTAATGATCACTCAGTATCAGCTGACCTGCTCTGCATCCATGGCCCCCAGTCTCCTCTCTAGGCCCTCCAGATCTGAGTTGACCTCCCTCTGGAGCAGCCTTAGCCTGTTCCAGATCACGTGAACCTTCTCCTCGGCCTCCAGACACTCGTTGCCCTGAACCTGGCTCTGCTCTGAGGTCTGGGTCAGACTCTGAGGCTTAGTGTTGACCAGGAGCTGAGCTGACAGCTCCTGAAGGGACGACACCTTCTGCTGCGAGTCCAGCAGCTCGCACTTGATTTGCTGCAGAAGAATAAATCAGACAGAGGAGTCACCCACGCTGTCTTGTTCCTTTAAGAAGAAATTAAGACCTATTGTGCCTCCTCAGCTTGTTATTTCTAAATAAATCAGACAACTTCTAGCTTTCTGTCTCCTCTGACTCTGTTATATAAAACATTTTGGGGCTTCTGCATAAAAGGTGCTACAGGTCTGAACAAATCAACCAAGACACGGAGTCACATGTGCCTAAAGCCCACTTTGTGAAGTAATACTGGTCAGTATAAAAAGATAAAACACTCTTATGAAACTCACACCAGGTAAGTCTACTACACACAGAGGGGGTTTTAAGAGAGACATACCATAAGTGTTTTATGATGAGCTCGTAACGTTTCACGATTTGCTTTTTGGGGGATGGGAACCACCTCATTCCTCCTGCGGTCAATGTTCTCCAGCCATAGCAGCAGACCGTGACTCATCTCATGGAACTCCTGACAAAAATAAACAGGTTGTCTTATCAGTTCTTTTTGTTAAGGCTGTCCCTTACACCCACTGTTGCAAAAGGAGTAAATAAAAGACTTGTAAACAACAAGATAGTTGGAATCCGTATATTATATTAAAAAAATACCATCTAGCACACGCATGATGTGTCATATATTCACTCTATTTAAAGACATTTTTTTGGGGGGGGGTTCTTGCATTTGTTGGATAGGTCATTGAAGAAGATATAGGTAGGCAGGTCACAAGAGTTTGGTAGAAGAGGCAGTGGTTCAGAATTGAACCCCAGGCTGCTGCAGTTGGCTCCAAGGCACGTGGTTGCCTGCTCAACCACTGAGCTAACCCTGCGCCAGATATTTTACTTCTGTAAATTTATGGAGCTTGTGGCATACCAAAGTTAGTGTGTGTTTTTATTACCTGGCACTGCATCAGTGCCCTCTGCAGCTCCTCCCTCCAGTCCTCCAGTGAGGCGCCAAGTCGGTCCCAGCGCGAGTTCATCTCCTTCAGCCTGTCCCTCAGCTCCCATGCCTCCTCAGAGTCGGGCTCTGATTGGAGGAAGTCAGCACTGCTCAGGTTGATGGACAAGACCTCTGACTTATGGGCATCCATCCCCTTCTGTAGCTCCTGTATGGAAGAGAGGTGATTATTTCTAGGGTGCTGGAGCAATGAACCAGGCATCAGAGAGAGGAAGCTGAGAAAGATGCATTTATAGTATAGTGAGATGCTGCCTTCTAGCAATCTAGTGGAAATTGTTAGGTCTACTCACAGACCTCGCTGATTCAGAGACTTATTTCCATGAAGAAAAAGCAAGACAGACACAGATCGATCGTTTTTGACTTGCACAAGGGAAGCCCAGTTGAAATCTCAGAGTGACAAACTCTGCATCTCACCACAAAAGACTTCAACTCAGGCCCCCGTACGCAGCCTTTTTATTAAAATCACACAGAGCGATAAAACACCCCCCCCCCAGTATAAACCCCATGTGGTGACATCAAAGTTAAAAACACACTATGAGTGGTGGGTGTGTATGTGAGCATGTTTGCGTGCGTGTGTGTCAGTGTGTGTGTGTGTGGTGATCTCTTCTCCCCCATGTATATTGCCCCTCCTTTGATGGTCCACAGTAGAGGAGAGGAAGTCACACCCCAAGACCTTCACTTGAATTTCACACTGTACTCTTTCCCACAGGACAAGGGAGATAGATAGAGACAAAAGGATGTCTTTGATTCTGCATTTCAAACAAGGTTTACACCTCTAAGCAGAATAATGACAACATTTAACAGTTAACCCCAACAGAAATACTTAAACTTGAGTTTTTGTGGAAGGATTAAAATGTCAGCATACTACACTGGAATTTGGAGAAGGGACTAAAACGATTACTACCGACTGGCTGGAATTTTTTCTGCAACGCTGCACTCTGCATGCACCCACCTTGAGCTTCTTGATTCTCTGCTGGATGGTGTGTATGTCAGTGCTGAGATCGAGGCCTCGCAGCTGGCTGAGTTCAGCCTCCGAGTGACCGAGCCAAGCCCTCAAGGTCTGCAGATCTGAGATCAGCTGCTGCCACTGCTGCAGGTTCTGTTTGTGTTTGTGCTTCTCACTCAGAGACTGAGCCTCGATCAGCTCCCAGCGCTCAATCACACCTGGAGGGAAAACAGATGATGTAACCACAGCTCACACAGTATCTGCAGTGTGCATGTGTGTGTGTATGTGTTTACTGACCGGCGCTCTGTGTGTCTGGGCTGGTAGGGTTGGTGAGTCCCGGCAAGTCATCCTCGTCTTCGGTTAGCTCTCCCTCTGCTCTTTTCACTGCGTCTATGCTGCTGCGACACTCTCCCATCAGACGCATCTGTGAGGAGAACGCGAGCCACGTGGCATTTACTGCATTTACATAACACTTTAAAAACCTTTGTTAAAGAATAGGAAACGAATTAGGGATAAAAATCCTGCATGTGGCAAGATGTAATCCATTCTAAAGTAACACTGATCATGATTAACTCTTACATTACTACTGGACTTCAGCTGGGTTTTTTAACACATTAAATCTATCCTTAAGACCCAAATGTATCACCTAAACCTTCATGTGACAATGATATAGATTTTACCATTCAATATTTGTGTCAGTGTAGTGGTTAAACTATTTGTCTATTTCCTTTGAGAGCAGAAGGGAACACAAATCCCTGAGAGGGTTATGTCAGAGCAAAAGTCTGCACACCCATCTGCTGCTGTGACCCCCTTTGAACAAGAGAGCCGCTGAAAGAAAGCTACTACTGCTATTCATCATTTATGATGCTTTAAGACATCAAATAAACATGAGGAAGACTCACGTAGCCTGTGTAAGTGGAGTCCACATCGGGGCTGACCCGGTTGGCAGTGGCTTCTCTCTGCTGGAGGTGATACCGCCCTGCGTCCAAAGCCTGGTCCAGCTGCCTGAGGCTGGCCTCCAGCTGGCCTGGCTCACCTGCACAAAAAGCACAAACAGATGTAGATAAAAAGAGGGGCAAAAGTTTCACTAACACAAATCTTTATTAGCATGCTTGTGGCGTTGAATGGGGCTGAAAAGGCATGCATTAGTCTTAAACGCAACATATCAGCAAGCCAACGCGAACAAGATTTTAATGATATTAGATGTGGCACAAAAGAAGACGCAGAATACTAAAAATGAAATGGTTATTCGGGGAGTGAAAACTCATGCCTGCATGCAGCTATATAAAGACTTTTCTAGATGGTTGGTCCAGCTGTTTAAAAAACAAAAACAAGTGTGATTTAGTTGATAGCATGCGCTTCTAACTCGTGCTGTTTCCTACCAGAGGATGATTTCAGTGTTTTCTCTGTCAGTTTAATATAGGCCTCTGGGCTCTCTGGGATTACTACATCTGGGAACAGAGACATACAACAGACACTACTTACAATGCACAAACGACTCTGAGGGAGCCTAGTCTTTGATTGACTTAAGTTTTTAATTATTTAACAATGAATTTGTAGTGATTCCAATGAAAAATGTTTACCAGTGAGCTCCCGTGAGCTCATTTTGTTTCTTTTCTTATTTATAAAAAATTATATGTTGTGTTCTTTCTTGCAGACAAATGTCACATCTTAAGCTGCTCTGCTGAGCACTGCTTTAAGACTGCCTTTGTGTTCTCTGTCACAAATAGCAAAAAAGAACTTTTAGGTATTTATTTATTATTATCACAGTCAAGTTATTTGACATAACTGAATATATTAATTTTTCACATCCACCACTTTGCTAACAGGCCAAATGTGTGATGTCATATACTCTGTTACTGCGAAACTATAACTATTCATCCCAGCCCTTTTCTCGGTTGCTGTAATGCATTTCATTATCTATTTAAGCAAGTCCATTAAAAAATATTTATTTCTTGGAAAAGTTAAATTAAGTTAATCATTCATCAGACCAACCTGATAGTGCTGTGGCAGCCGTCCTCATATACTCATCCTCGTCCTCTTGCCCTTGGCTTCTCTCCCCATTGCCTCGTCCTGAGGGGCTCTCCAGGCCTCTGCTCAGATCGTAGTCGTGGTCCCACTCTAACGGGATGGAGTCCACGCTGGCCGGGGTGTCTCTGCCTGAGCGGTCGCCCCGGACGAGGGCCGCGGTGCCCGAGGCTGGACGCGCTGGTGTCCTGGGCAAAGAGGAGTCGCTCCACTGCATTTCAGAGAGGTCTCCACCGTCCTCCATGTCCAGCTCTCTGTCTGATCCGTCGAGCTCGTCATCTGCAAGCTGAGGGAGACAGGCGAGATGAGAGATATGGTTAATGTGGCAATTTCAAACTAAAACATTACAGAGTGCATTTTCTAAGGATTAGGGAGATGAGCATGCGTGTTGTAATGTTGACATCCCAATAATCATGCTAACTGTCTTTGTCACATTTACACCATGTCAAGAGTGTGAAGAGTTATGTTATGTGTTTATTTTAATATCATCCTGGAATTAAGTGGAAGTGCACTTGTAAATACAAGAAAACTAAAAACAAAGGAAGCTGCCACTGCAATGACAGTTCATGGTTCTTTCCTAACATTTCAATAGGAAATGTTTCTCACATAAATCAGAATTTGCTTCATAAAAACACATCTGCTTGCACTTTGATTCAGTCTGTTTGTCGTGTACCCTTTGACTCAAATCTACCCTGAAAGCTTTCTGCATGCGGAGTACAAAATACCTTACCTACTCTTAAACATCAACATTTCCCTTGGATGAATATTATTTTGTTATTAGACGATATTCAGAATTTTTGCAGGCTAGCTTTCTTATCTTTACTCACCGGCAGTCGCGTGAGTTTCTTGTAGTATCTGTCCACTCGTCCGAAGACCTCCTGACAGTATCTCTGCAGCTCCTCCAGCTCCTCCTCGATGACCGCTGCATCCAGAGGTTCACTCTTCTCAATCAGAGCTTCACCCTGTCTAAACACCAGCTCGATCTTCCCCGTGTTTAGATAGATCTCCTGCTGAAATGCCTGTTGAGACACACATGTTTTGTTTTTTACCCAAGGTTAATTAGACATGTCAAAAGCAGTTCTCAAGTATTGTACTTTCATCAAAAAAGAGACAATAATATGTTTCTGTGCTCTCAAAAAGCCTAATTGTCTTACCCTGAGCTGTTTGATTTTGGCCTGTACGTCACACTCAGAGAAGTGCTCTATGTTGGTGAGCTGTAGGTCCATCTCAGTCAACCACACCAGGATGCTGTCCCGCGCAGTCTCAAACTCCTCCCTCTGGCTGATGAAGTGCTGTGACAGACAGCCGTGGTTTATGAGTTCAGATTATGAATATTTGTTTTCAATATAGCCGGTGCCCGGAGAAAGAAAACAAATAAGCTTAGTAGAAAGAGTAATTTCAAAAAACTCATAGTCCTCAAAGAAAGCTACCTTTAGCCTACGTATGACTGCAGCCACCCTCTTCTGCAGGTTGTCCCATCGCCTGTTACCATCATGTACCATTTCCCTGAGACGGCACGAGGAGTCTGTGCGGTTTTCACGGGCCAGACGACGATACTGCTTGTTGATGAGCTCTAGCTGGGTCAGACACTCCTGCACCTGACGCTGGAAAGCCTGCAACACACATACAATGCAGCGGAAAAGGCATATATATTACATTACACATATGCACAAAGATTAGAGATGGCCATTGGAAGTGTGTAAATCCAGTTTGAGTTTGCATGATATATCAAAAATAACTCTGTGAAAAGTGAAAGTCACTGCACTCGACTAAAGATTTGATTAGAAAACCAAAATCCTAAAAAAAATAAATAAAAATGCAAAATTATGTCTAATTAGGCTCGAACATTTAAAATGTAATTAAAATCCCCAAATTTTACAATTCTACTAAATTGAACTCTCCATTCAGGCATAAGTAGGGCAGTTGGCAAAGGCCCAGGCGAGTCAGCAAGCAGGAATGCACACGTGCAAAGTGACAGACAGCAGCAGCTGAGCAGACCAGAGCAAACGAGTTGCTGCAACGTGACACTCTTCTTTCTTCTGTCTCGATCTTCTCACATTTAACACTGTATTTTAGCCGAGGCTGACTTTTACTCTTCACTGTGGGAATAAATCTTAAATATGCAAACCTCAAACTTCTTGAGCTCCTCTTTAGCGACGGTATAAAGAACTCCAGAAGAGTTAGGCAGAGCTGCTGTTTTTTCTGAGGTCTTGAGCCAATCCTCAAACCTGCCGTAATCATCCAGGAACTTCTGCCACAACCTCCAAGTTTCTTCAATCCTTCACAGAAAACAGTTACAGTATGAGGGAGATTGGATGAGCTCACTAAATGTTCTCAAATGAATAAATGTCACTTTATTACTTGTATCAGCATTGGTAGTTAAAGCAGAATACTTCAGAAGAGTAATTTGTTGATTTTGAATGAACAGTTTAGGGCACATTTAATTCCTTCAGGAAAAAACTCTACACATGCAAACAAATCCCATAAAAATTTGAATTTCAACATCAGTGCAGAATCTTGTTGCAAATTAGGCAGAATTTACTGGACATGCACTGACTTGAGCCTCCTCTCCATGGACATGGCGCAGATGTTCCTCCAGCGTCGGTCCAGCCCTCTGGTGGCCTGCTGGATGGAGTCGCACTCCGTCTCTGTCGAGCAGGCATCGCAGTCGTGCAGCAGGACTTCGCACAGGTTTAACACTGACGCCACGCCCGTGCTGTGTTTCTCTATGTCCCTTTGCAGCTCCTGGAGAACATTCAAAATAATTACTTGATTTTCAGTAACCATCTCAGAAAGTTTTCTGAGAGAAAGCTACCTCCTCTGGACCAATAAATTCATCAATACAAAACCAGCCCTCCTGCCAAACTACAGTAAATCCATCTGTAAGCTGACTACGGCTCTGGAATAGGAACAAGGTTAGTAGGGTCCCAGAATCCAGACCGGATTTAGAGAAGCATCTTGGCAGGAGGAAGTCTATTGACACCTACAGAGCACTGAACATAAACAAACATCTAGAGTCATGCTTTGATTTCCTCATTTGCTTCTGTGTCATTTTCCACCAACTTGCTTTGAGTCATACAGTCCTGCTATAATTAAGTCTTTGCAGAAAATGACACACATTGTAGATATCTGCTTCTATGTGTTTGCAAAGGTGCTCATATGTCTGAGCGTTGCACTGTAGGTTTGTAAGACCAATGCCTACCACATGCTGGCCAAGTTCTGCAAATTCAAACGAAGGAAAAGAGCTTGTTTTGTTGTATTACCCAAAAGGCCGTGAACACATCAGTAAATTAGCCTAGGAAAAGTTGTGCGTGTGTATCTGGTTCCCACCTGCTGTTGGTTGAGCTTCCTCTGAATCTCCTGGTCATCACAGGTGTCGTAGACGATGGGCTTGGACAGCTCGGTCTCAATGTGAGCGAGCCATGACCGCAGGCTGCTCATGTTTTTATCCAACTGCTGTACCGCAACCAGGGTTTCCCTCAGCTTCTTCACCCTGGAACAAAGTCAGAGAAGAATGTGTCAGTACTGGAATGACTGTAAACTGTAAGAAAGAAAAATCTGACAGTTTGCTCAGTTGGGTGACAGCATATGATATAAATAATTAGAAAATATATATTATAAAGGGATATAGTGATAAATTACATAAGCAGGCTTTATAAAAGGAACTAAACAACCTTAGCATAACAGACTAAATGGAGTGTTATTTCACATCTGAGCAGATTCAAACCCCATATGACAGCTGGGGACCATTTTGGATCTGTAAGTTCCAGACATTTTCAAACATTGAGCTCTGCAAATCCATAAAACGAGTCGTATATTAGGCGGCATCCAACTCCTACAAGTTTTGTTCAGCAAGTGCAACATTCAGCACCTCGCCCTGCAAAGCAATGCAACCCCCTGTGCATGTCACCACACGGCGTTAGTAAGAACGAAGGCTGTGGCCACTCTTTGTTGCATAAACAAACTGAGGTCTATAATCCTCTAAAAATAGATGCATTTAGCAAGTCTCCTCCACCTCATATAAAGTCCATTATTACATGACTGGCTGCACTTGTGTATACAACCTGCAGTTGGATGTTGCTTTTCATGGGGTGCTGCATGATATCACCTGCACACCACAATTCCACTTCCTAAACCTACTGTCACACAGCAATTAAAATACTGTAGGATAAAACAGCTTGACTTTTTACATCACAGGAAAATAAAGTGAAGTAATCCTCATTAAAGACAGACTGTAAATACTTCAAACAGGTAAACATTTGTTTAACTTGCTTTTTGTACATGTTTGCACAACTTCACTGCATCAGCTCAGACCAGATAAGATGTGAGAGAACAAATGATGTGTGAGCCACAACTGTCTTTTTGTTTTCAGCCGCCTTCTGAAAAATACTTATTAGTTAAGACTTTACAAATATTATTAGCAAATATTAAACCAGATGTGCACTCATGAGGCTAAAAAACTTGGGGCAACAAAAACCAAAACCTCTATATTAGGCACTAATAACCCAATTAAAATATTATTTACATGTACTTGTACACACTGTAGTAGGAGTATATTAAAAATGCAACACAATGCATATGAGTAACATGAGAAAACAACACTTTTAGTGGGTAAATGGCAGCACACTTTGAGACTTTTGTATCTAAAAAACAGCTTTAATATAAATTCTTAAGATCATCCTGCCTGCTGATATCGCAGTCGCAATCCGGCAAATCCTCCTCGCTTGCACATCCTTCCATATTATCCGTACCCAAATCCAAAACCATGGGGGTGCAGGATTCCCAAAGAAAACCTTAACCTCTAGAAGCGTCAGTGTGTCAGTCCAAACGCTCTGTTTGGTCTGTGAGCTACACATGGGACTTTCTCTCAACTCTGTGTGCACAGAGTGGGAGGGCCAGCAGGTAGTGGCAGGGTGGCACAACTGTGACTTATCAACTGTTGCTCTCCAAGGTTAAAAAAAAGAAGCCCCAACAGGCGCATATGTGTGTGTGTGTGTGTGTGTGTGTTCAAGTGCGAGTGGAGTGACAAGTGCTGCTGTTTCTAAAAAGAGACACACAGTCAGAGGCATGTGCTGCAGAGCTGGACTGTGCTGGATTATCAGACACACAGAGGGAGCGTGAACAGGAGTAAAGACTGTAAACTTTGTGCATGTGCAGCTCGATGGACAATAGTAACAAAACATAGCTTCCATAGAAAAGAAAAAATCCAAAGACCATGAAAATTTTAACTTACGACACATTCTGTTCAGTCTGTGAGAGGAACAATGTCACTCTTTATGTTTTGTTTTAGCAAAGGAAGGATATAAGAAACAAAGTGTCTGCAGCTGTTTGTGTAAGGTTTGAAAGAGTTCTCCTTTTCTTCCCTCCCCCACAACAGTCCCAGAGGGCAACTGCCAGGTCACTTTCAATTCACTAATCCTACGTTGCTTACAGTTTTCGTTTCAGCGTGCATTTTTAGTACCCTTCATACCAGCACTAAAACATAGTGGAGGAGTGATGAGGAATGTGACCTCTCTCTGTTTGCTTTGCAGCTTCACTAGATGAATGCCCCACTGACACCGGCAAGGAACTCAGGAAATTCCTCAGCAGCACTGTGGGAAGATTAATTCCCCACTGGCTCCAAGTCAACTAGTGCCTCCATGTCCCCACTAGGGGCCAGATTCACCACAGCGTTAAACTGAGTTTTGGTGTAAAAACTGTTCTGTTGGGATTTACACAAAAACACACAACAAGCTTGAGTAGAAGTGGTGGGAACTGATCCTTTTGCATGTATTTCTGGGAATTACTTACTTAGGGGCAAAATATAGGAAGGAGAATACTTAAATCATGCAAACTGATTAACTAAGATTTGCAACACTTTTGCAATTTACTAATTGTGCTGATATTTATTGCCCCAAAATTAAGCATGTCTTAATTTTTTGCAATTGATATTAAAAGGAAAACAGCACAACTTCTATAAATCACCCATAAAACTAACCACACCTATGGGTGCTATTTAGGGATTGTACTCACATGCTAGTTTCCCCCTTTTAGTAAATCTGGCCCGCGTCTTATCAGCATTTAAAACAGATTTAATTCAACATAATGTCCTGATATTTTCCTGACACTGAAACTCTTCAATCCATAGGTTTTAGACAGCTGGGAAACATTTACTACTTTAACGTTTTGGTTACCCTTCCTTTCAAGTCTAGTACACCCACCTGGCTGCAATGAGATCCAGCAGGTGTTGCCAGCGCTCACTGACTTTGTTGAGCTTGTGCTGGATTTCGGTTGCCTTGCTGTCTTGGCTGGCCCTGGCCAGACGCTCACCCATAACCTGCAGCTGCTGCTTGTTCTCCTGAGCGACACTGATCTCCTCCTGGTAGTCCTGGTGTACAAACATACAGCAAGTTAACACAGTGAGGACTACAGTGCATCAGTGCTGTAGTTTATAGCTGTATTTAAGTCAAGACTGGCCATTTTCTGACTTCATTTATTTTATGTTGGTCATTACTAATAAATTATCTTATTTCATAAAAAGACTCAATTCAACAACATTTAGGGAAAAAACAAGCCAGACTCAAGTCTTTCATTTGCCTGTACTCGATACTTCTGTAAATATCAAAACATACTCTTTAGTAGTTTCTTGCATTACACTGTATTGAAATTACCTTGCGCAGCTTTTCAATCATCTCATCGATACTGATGTCCCCATTCTGAGAGACTTTGCTCTCCATCTGTGTGAGCCACTCACACAGCTCTTTATTCTTCTCATTGAACACGGCCCACTCATTCAACTTCTCGCTCACCTGCTGCCGGCGCAGAGAAAGCTAAGGGGACACAGGTGGAGACAGGGGCAAGAGTAGGGGTGAGAGTGAGAATATGTGACGAAAGCAGTATCAAAAGTGAGCATATCAAGAGAAAGAATATAACTGGTGGAAGATGAAGTAAATAGAAAATTAATAGGGTTGTAAAAACAGAAACAAGGCTGGAGTAAAGTGCTTAGCCCTTAAAAAAACAAACAAACAAAAAACCCCCCACAACAATGTGTGTGTTTGTGTGGATGTACCTGGTGGCAGACTTCCTCCCACTGGCGCTGTAACAGCTGAAGGCGTTCCTGTAGAACTGTGATGTCATCAGCACTGACCACGCCCTCCAAAGAGTCTCTTAGCAGGAATAAGGAAGTAAGGTCATCGGTCCAGCCCTCCACACTGCTCTCCAGCTCCTGCATCCATGACGACAAGAAATTAAGTAGGAAAAAGAAGCAAGGCAAGCAGTCCCCACGTTCAAACGCAAAGACAGGAGCGAGCCTGTTGAGAGGGATTTATTCCCTCATGATCAACACAGCCAGAGTTGGTTAGAGCAGGAAAACCACAGAGCATGCCTGCTGAAGCTGAGCTGCAGCAGCTGCATCCCCCGAAACAGCAAGAAAATGCAAAACAGCAAAGTGACAATGAATATTAGAGGAAGGCGTGGTGCCAAATGCTACAATTCGATGTTGGTTTTCTGTAAATCACTAAATTAACAACAGCAAATCATATTCAATGCAAAAAACAGCTACATTCAAGGCTAATAGCAGATAAGGTAACAGAGGCATCCAACCTTGCATCTCCTCCTCCGTCATTGTGACGGTTTTGCTGTGCTGTAATCATTTGCAGACCCAGAGCATGTCTCCATTACGCAACTAGCACACACACAAAAAGAAAGACACATGCACACACACACACGCACAGGGATGCTCTCTCTCTCTCTCTGTCTTATGCGCACGCACCCTCTCTCTCTCTATCTCATTCTCTTTCCCCACCCCCTTTCTCCTCAGCTGATTCTATGTGCAGCTACTCACACAGTCCTCCTCCTCCACCTCCTCCTCCGAGGAGCAGCTGAGGACATGTGATGCATACATGACTGCATACAATATTTGGTGGAGATGAAGTGAAAGAGTGAACATAAAGTGAATTTCCACGTAAAAACAGGAATACCTATGTTGCAGAAAAAAAGAAAGGTAGGGCCTGGATCAAATTAAAAAAGTCTTTAAATAAATACACACTCACTTAAAAGAAATAGTTGTGTAAATAACATGTTATGTCTTCACAGGAAAATAAAGCTACCCTGACTGCTGCACACAAGGTCATGCAATGAGACAGGGGATTGATAGAGAAGGATTTTTTTTTTCCTGTTTCTTTTTTTTATTTCTGTTTGACTGTTTATCCCTGCAGATAGATTAGAGAGGTAACGGGAGGACATGCCTGAGTTTGTCAATGTGTGAATGTTTAGACAGAGAGAGAGAGAGGGGGAATGTGAATGATGAGAAACAGCTAGTAGGATGGAGAGTGGAGAGGATCTACATATCAACCCATTCAAGCATTAAGCTAAAAGAGAAATATGTAACATTTAAAAGTGTGTGTGCGTCTGTGCGTGAGAGAGAGATAGAGAGAGAGAGTGTATTATATTCTCCTCACCTTGCATCTGATTTGCTCTGAGTGTAGCTCCTCGTGGTGGTCAGGCAGAGGCACAGACAGCTTCCTCTTGAAGGCCCTCA
>VUQR01001985.1:37041-52925 GCA_015108515.1 Hemichromis elongatus | reverse complement strand
TGACTGTTTATCCCTGCAGATAGATTAGAGAGGTAACGGGAGGACATGCCTGAGTTTGTCAATGTGTGAATGTTTAGAGAGATAGAGAGAGAGAGTGTATTATATTCTCCTCACCTTGCATCTGATTTGCTCTGAGTGTAGCTCCTCGTGGTGGTCAGGCAGAGGCACAGACAGCTTCCTCTTGAAGGCCCTCAGCTTCTCCAAAGACACATCTATCCCCTTCTCACATCGCTCCCAGTTCTATGCAAGAACACACACAGTAAAAATAGAGCAGAAAGCACACACTCACATACACACACACAAACACACAGACTGCAGACCTTCCCAGTTATAGGGAAGTTGCTATGTGTTCTTCTTGCAGCCATAGCAATGGCATCAAAAAGCAGTAAAATGCAGAATACACAATTGCAGACTGACATGAACATACATCACAAGGCTGAAGTCAGACCACATCAGTTATAGTGCCACAATTATCCCACTTAGCTCTGATGCTCTCAAGTAGCACCTCTAGAAAGAGTGATACAGCACAAACAGCTCCCTAACAAAAAACAGGGAGGTTCTGCTCCAGAGGACGTGGATTACAGCTATTTTTAGAGATTGAACAGCAGTCCAGCTTAGGATAAAACATTACAGTATTTGGTAAGCAGTGGAGAAAGGCAGCATACCTGAAGCAAGAGTCATGGTAAGAGAAGAGATAAAGCAAGACGAGAAAAGCTACAGCAGCTGATTAAGAGCAAAACAGGGAAGACAACACAGATCGCTGGGGAAAGCGTGTATGACGAAGACCTTCAATGAAAGAGCCAGAAAACCCCGGATGTGTCTTTTAAACTGCGTCACTCAGTCCCATTTCAAGCAGGGCACTATCATAGCTTCTAAAATCCACCTTGCTGGGTTCAATTCATTACAGCTCACTGCAGTGTCTGGTGCCTGTTTGTTGTGTGTCTCTGTTTGCCCTGGGCTGGCACTTTTTAAAAAAAATCTCAGTGCCATTTTGTAGTGCTTGCGCCTGAGTGTGTGAGCAGAGAGGCCAGCTATTTATATAAGGAAAGAAGAGTGCTCCATCTCTGTGCTTCGCTTCTTTTCAGGCCTTAAGGTGCAACGCTGCATAATTAATGTGACAACCTGGCTCCACTGTCCTAGATGTACAACTGGGCATGCTCACTAAAGGATGAGATGGGCCAATGCCCTTCAGCACCCTTCACAGCACCTTTTTACACTGCAGCATGTGGGAAATGTGGCTTAGCAAAGACTCTACATTCTCAAAACTTACTGCTGTAAAATCACTGTAACAATAACACTCAAGAGCATGAGCAAGATGGTGCTAGCCATCACGAGAGCAGGAAAACTAAAGTATATTTTATGAAGATTAGTTATTTTCTAAGCTTGCATCTGACCTTCAGCAAGCCCTGCAGCTGCCTCCTCTGCTGGTCCAGACGATGGTGGGCATGCCTCCACCTCTCCTGAATGTCCATCAGCTCAGTCTGCAGGGTCGACTCGGCCTCGGCGTCCGCTGACAGCAGCAGACTCCTGCCAGCCTCCACGGTGAGGATGTAGCCTCCTTGCTGCCGTTGAAGCACTCGTTCCCTCAGCTGAAGGAGCAGACATGATGCAGAGAGTGTACAGGTTAAGGGTAGAGTTCTGTTATCAAATCAGGATTTAGATTTCTTTTAGGTTAATTTAGTGCTCAATTAAGCTTTGGTTTGCTTACAGATTTTAAAAGAAAATTTAAAAATGTCAGTACAAAGTTACTATAAAAATATAAAAAAAGGATATTTTAGTAATAAGGCTATAAAAGTCTTGCTGAAGATTACCTGTATCTGATCTAGCAGGTTTCTGGCCTGCTGCAGAGCCACTGGTTCTCCTGGCTGATGCACATCTGGATCGCGGGTCACTTCCTGTAGCCATCGGAGTAGCTTCTCTGCCATCTCCCGATAGCTCTGCCACTGCCGAACCAGACTATCGATAATGCCTCGTCGCTGCTGTGCCCGCCTCACCACACCTTGCCACTGATTGCTCAGCAAAGCCAATTTCACACTGAAGTCATAACTGTTAGTGAGACAAGAGAAAGAAAAGCGTGTTAGCATCGCTCTAGCCTTAATTTTCCTGAGACTCCTAAAACGATTTAGCATTTGTCTGTGTGAGTGTTTACCTCTTATCAACGTGTCCTTGGTCCAACAAACGATGCCCGTCACTTATGATGGAGTAAAGAATCTGCTGTCTGCTGAACATTTCTGCCTGGAACAACTGCACATGCACACATATGAATCAATAAAACGCTGCACCAAATCAAAGAAAATGCTACACGACATGCTTTAATGTCACACAAATGAGCTGATATATACAGAGGCACACTGACCTCATGGTCTCTCTGTTGCTCCAGCAAACTCTGGTAGTTGCCTGAGATCTCAGCACCCAGCTTCTTCTCAGTCTGAGTCAGGAAATCCATCCAGGCCTCACACTTCTCAAGGAAACTCTGCTGCTGGAGCAACACTGACTGCAGTTTACTGGAGAGGAATAGAGCCCTCATTAGAGACATTTACACCACCACAAAGAAGATGAGTATAGTGCTATGTAATCACAACTTCACACGTTTCTACTATTAAATTCATCAAACTTTTATCTATGATATCTATTGATGTTTTATGATATGGCAGGTTGTAATCACACGTAAGGGAAGGACACATTTCTATTAGTGTCAGTGTAGCATCTTTCCTTTTCATCAGCTTCTTTATTAATGTTTCTCACTTTTGGGACCTTTTGTTATATAAATCAACATTATTATGGAATTCAGATGTTTGTCAGTTCAGCCACTTATTTAATAATGACTAAGTGACTATTTAAAGACTTAAATAAACACGTAATGCATGACTAACTGTAAAGCCAAACAGTATAAACATCTCAAGGTCAATAGTCTGAATAAAAAGACTTCACCCATTTTTTTTAGTCCCCTTCAAACATGCTCGATAATATGACTTTGTTTGAACTTGTTGACGTCATGTCTAAATGTTTGCTCTGGTCACTTTTGAGAGCAGTCTCATCAGGTTGGTTCTACAAACATTTACAGATCACTTTAAACAGCATGCAAATGTCACATGTCTCAGAATGCCCAGAATGCAATAACATGAGAAAAAAATTCAGGCACACTTGGATCCATCTGCCACGCTTTAAGAATAAAATCCCAACCCCTTGTATTTTATGCCCAGTGGCAAATATTTTGTATGTATCAGAGTGCATACGAAAGAAGCATAAACTTAAAGAGACAAATGCCAGAATGATTTAACTGAGACGCTGATGAGCTCTGTCATGTTACGGGTTTCCAACTGAAGTTGTACTGTATAAAAAAAGGGGGTCATCAGAGCAGGTAGTTCTTTACATTGGTGTCCCTTCCTGATGTAAGCCTAAGGAGGATTTTTAGGTACCTGAACCTCTCTGTGAGGTGAGCAGAGTGAGTGGCCCAGGCTCTGTTGAGACTTTGAAGCCGTTTAATGTCTCCGTCACTGACTGGTATTCTGTACACCATCTCGTTAACACGTTCCAAGTCTGGAGATAGACTGCTCAGCTTCAACAGGTGACCCTGGAAAAGTATTATGTAATTCCAGTTAGAGGACATGTGACATATAAAAATATAATGTTAAATAACACATTAAAAAACAAATCTTCCAATGTGGACCATTTTTCATACCTTGAGTTTTTCTATACGTGTCTGGACAACATTAAGGTCGGGTGAACCCACTGGATCCGGCTCCTTTAGCACTTCCTCGGCCTCCTCAGCCATGCAGATCAGTTTTTCTAGCTGCTCTCGGAAAACCCCACAGGTCACAGATCCAGACTAGAGACAGACAAGTGATAAACCAAGTAAATACGTTATATTACCAATCTCATACCTTTCTTTAAGGTGTCTTTGTCTTCTAGTTCCCACTACCCTACCTGCAATACATCCTGTTGCCTGTGCAGGGCATGCTCTAGCGCTGCTAGGCGATGCGTGAGCGACAAATGGTCAGACTGGAGGGATGCCGCAGAGGAGGAGTCGACTTGGCTCCTCAGTTGTTCTCCTAGTGCTTGCAGCTGCTGGAGGGTCTGCTGCACCGAGTCTTGGCCACAAAGGCAATCCTGCAATAATATTTTCAGCAAGAGGTTAGCAACCACTGAATGACTGCACAGGCACATCAGGCATACAAGAATTTTTAAGCAAAACTGGTATTATCCCAAATGTGGGATTTGGAAGGGTTGCAATTTTTTATAAACTAAAATTATAAAATATAATTTGCCACTGAATACAACAAGTTTGAGTGGGCAACAAAAATGAAGAAACTCTTAAACAGAGCATAGGCAGATCTGAATTCTTAACTTTGTCTGACAATGGTTTGCATCAGTGATCTGCAGTAAAAAAAAAAAAAAAGTCTGCTTACAGTATTAAGACTCTGTGTCTCTAGACATGCCCCAGTACGGTCCCGCAAACACAGCGTGACACCGGGGGGACCCCTGTAGTGTAAATCAGGGGCCTGTCTTTCCCTTTGCAGTATCCTTTGAAAAGGCTTTTGTTAGACTGTGTCATGAATCTACATTCAAGCAGACAAAAGGACAGGGTGGTATTCTACAGTGGGGATAGAAGCTTTGTGAGCTGTCACAGTGAGTTGACAAGCAGTTTAGGAGCTTATTCCCAAGAAAGGAGACTGAGGGATAGCGAGAGGATTTCTCTGATATATTCTAAGCCACAGAAAATGTGGATGCAGTAATAAGCTAATGCTAAGCTCAGGCACGGGACGATAACTACAGAAGACAATGTTTAACATGTCAGCCTTTCTTGCTCCAGTGTCTCATCTCTGCTTACGTTGCAGTCCTTAATCCAAGCACTGCTTTCCTCCTCCGTTATCTCCCTGTCAGTGGCACTCCTCAGAAGTTGATCAGCACGTTCTTCCTGTTTCTGGACTGCAGTCACGCACTGGCTGTACAGTGACCTGTAGCGCTGCCACAGTCCGAGCAAGGCCTTGCTGCTCCTTAGCTGCTCTGAGATCTGCTCTAGCAGAAGATTCCACCTGAGGGAGAAAATAAAGAAAAGAGTTACATACTAAAATCAACTCAGGGTACAGCTGATATATAAGACTGAAGTAACTCAGAGATGGGCTGCTTGCTATGATTACCTGATGTTGACGTCCCGGAGAGCTTTGTTGAGTGTTTCCGCCACCGACGGGTGACACTCCGTTAGCAGCTGGTGTGTTACGGAGCCAAACTTCCTCAAACTACTTTCCTGTTTATCCATCTCCTCCTGAAGGCTCTAAATAGCACAGGTACCCACAATGAATAAAAATTAGCCACAAACAACAGCGTGCAGTTTATTTTCTTCACTTCTTACCTCTAGGCTCTCCACCTGCTGCTGCACGGCCTCCAGAGACCCATTAAGGAGACGCAGCCTGGACACAGAATAACGCCCCTCCATCAGGTAGCCATTTATCTCCTCCGAAGCTCGACGGTACAATGTCCACTGCTCCAGCACCGACCGCAGGCTCACTTTCATCTGACTTATCTGATAGGAAAAGTGGGAGACAAAATACGTAAGTGTGGAAAAATTTAGAAACCATCTCAAAGTGACATCAGAGATGTGAGAAGCTTACCATGTGGTCCAAATGAGCCCAGGACTGGTTCAGTCCTTTAAGGGTTTCCTTTACAGCACAGCAAGCTGCACCTTTCTTATCCTGGATGAGAGCATTTCCTCGTTCCTCTGCTTTCTCTAGATCCTTCTCTTTTTCCTTCACCAATTCTTCCAACTCCTGCGAAAACAACTTTATTTATTTTAAGCTTATTACTTAAAAAAAAATAAACAAACAGATTTTTGTGTGAGTGTGGCCCTACTTGACAGTCTTTAAGTGCACTCTGCACTGATGCTACATCCTCTATCCTCTGTCTCTTCTTCAATTTCTCCTCCTGTACTGTAAGCCAGGTTTTTAGGGCCTGAACTCCATTTTCATGCTCCAACCAACCTTCCACAAGTCCTTCCAAAAGCTGAATCTACAATACAGAACATTTTAGAATAATTAAATGACTCAAAAATGATGAAGAGCAGCTTTTAAGTACACGTTGAAGGCTACCTTTTCAGCAATGAGCCCTTGCAGTATCTGCCATCTTCTGTTCATAGCTCCTAGCTTCTCTGCAAAGTCTGTTTTGTCTCTCCGCTTTCCCTCCACATCCTGACTGCTGATCTGCAGCACTGACTGGTTTACAAAGTCCACAGTCAGCTGCTTACACGTCAGATCTATACGAAAGCCCTGTGAAATTAAGAAGACGCATCATGAGACAGAAGAGGGAGTAAAAATATCAATCTAGGAACGGTGGCATGAAAACCTTTGTACCTTGTACTTCTGCAAGTAGTCCTGTACCACCGCTGAGCCCACAGCTGCCATAATCTTATCCTGATCTTCCTCTATGATATTTTCCATGAGCGAGATCCAGCTCATCAGCTCTGTGATGGCATGTCGTGATGCTAGCTTCTCCATCTGCAGCTGAGGGAAGGACGAAGAGGAATAGAAGTCAGAGACGTCTAAAAACTTATGACAAATATTGACTTTGTAACAGCCGCTGTTCTTAAACCTGGTGGAGCTTCTCTTGTACTACAGGGATACGAGTCAGCAGCTCTGCCCACTGAGTGTCGACTTGGCCCAGCGCTGTCCTCAGGCCAGCTGTGTCCACCCTTTTCAGTCTCAGAAGCTGGTTACCTGTGCTCAGCACAGATGAGCGCAAAGACGACTTAGCATCCACCTCTTTGGAAAACTCCTACGAGAAAGACAAAAAGAGGAGTTGGATTTTACACTTACATTTATTAACTTTACATCATTAATAGATGTGTGACACGTTTTTGCAGCTGATATAGATATAAGCTTTATTAAATTCATTTGTTACAGCAGCACAAGGGATGGGAAGAAAAAGTAAAAAAAGAGACACATTAGAAAAATAAAAATAAGAAATATAGTTTACAAAAAAACCCAAATACTATACTATGTAAAAATGGTCATTATTTATGTACATAAATTACGGTGGGAGTAATAATGTGTACACATGTATATTTAAACAGGGTGTTGCTATTAAACAGTGTGACTGCTGTCGGGATGGAGGACCTGCGATAGCGCTCCATCCTACACAGTGGCTGTAACAGTCTATGGTGAAGCATCTGCTCAGGGCCTCCACACATAAAAACATAACTAACCAGGAAGGCACAGAGGTGGTCTCTGACAGTCTCCAGCTCCTGAGGAACGGTCACTGACTGGGTCGTCCAGAACTCCAGTCTGTCCAGAGCCGACTGCAGCCAGTGGCTCAGCTCTGCCGACTCACTCTGGTACCTGAGATTTATGAACACACAAACTTAGAGGATACTTTCAACATTATTCAGGTTCTAAGTGTCACAAGCAGGGTTGCTGACAGACCAAGACAGAGGATTGTAACCACAAACCCTTACCTTGTCCAGTGTTTGAGTGTCGAATCAAGGCGGTGCAGCTCTTTGTTGACTTTAGTGGTGGAGGAGAGCCAGTGCTCTCCCAGCTGTGTCAGCTGGTTCTCCAAATCTGAGCAACCAACAGATAGAAAAAGCTTCTTGCCCTCCTCTAGTACCTGATAGAGTTGGGGCTGGTGCTCAGTCAGGCTGGCCTTCAGTCGCTGTAAAAAAGAGGAACAGATAAATAGTCAGTTAATTTCATTAAAAAAAAGCATATCTGACTACAGCTTTCTGTAAAGTGTGCAAAGACATTCACCTGGTAGAGGCTGATCCTTTCAGTTAGCCTCTCTTCTGTCTCCTCTACCAGACCCACAGTGGGGATGCTACACTCCACCGCCTCCAGCTGTCTGCACAGAGCCTGATAGTCCTCCACAAGCCTGCTCCATGACTGTAAGAGTGAAAGGAAAATGTATGCTATTTATTTTCATTTTTTTAACCACAAACCACCACTCTTTAGGATTAAATTGAATAAGACTGCAGCTACTTTTTACCAGTGGCTCATTAATATTCTTACCTCCAAAATCCCCTCAAGCTCCACTCCTCTTCTGTGTGCCTGTTTGAGCACACTGTGGGCCAAAGCCATGGTCTCCTCCAGAGCTTGGCTTTCCCTCTGAGACACCAAACCAGACACTTTACTGAAAAATGTCTGGGTGAGGATCATATGGCATTCCAGACCCTGGAAAAACTCCTGTATTAAAAAGAAAAAACAACAACGTTTTAAATCCAATGACAGAGAAGAAAAGATAACTAAAACCAGTTCAAAAGTTACAAAAACAAAGCCCCCTCCTTACTTTATGTTTGTCTAGTAACATCTGAACCTCTATGACAGAAGCCACTGTCATCTTTTGGTCAGCAGCCATCTTGTCCTGAGCGGTGTCCACCAGATCATTAAGGTCATGCAGTGCAGCTTCATACTGAGCCTTCAGAGACAAACCGTGGTTCAGACTACTCCGTCTAGAGCCCACCATAAGCACCAACTCCTCATATGTATCCTAAAAAGACAAATTAATACTTGAAACAGTCCATGTTATCATGCTGGAGCATTATGATCAGTTTAAGTGAATGAAAGTATTACTTGTAGTTTGAGTAGCTCCTGATTGGATGATGGATCTGACTGGAGTCCCTCTGCTTTTGTCTTCAGCTCAGTAACTTTCTGCTCAAATTCCTTCAGGCTGTCTTCTACTTCTGACAATGTCTGTAGAAGATGCAACATATTTACCATCAAATCTGTTTTTAAAAACTCTCTTTAGCAACTTAAATATACATCTAATTCTTATGTATTTGC
The DNA here is from genome assembly GCA_015108515.1 of Hemichromis elongatus. Classification (NCBI taxonomy): domain Eukaryota; kingdom Metazoa; phylum Chordata; class Actinopteri; order Cichliformes; family Cichlidae; genus Hemichromis; species Hemichromis elongatus. The sequence continues at coordinate 44,157 of VUQR01001985.1, read as the reverse complement.
TGCTGGTGCACATGCATACCTCTATCTGTTTGGATGCAGGTCTGTCCACAGTTCCAGCCATCTTATGTAGCAACTGGTGTTTGCTTTCAGTCAGGGCTGTGAACAGCAACCGCAGTTCATTCTGGCAAAATAAACACAAACAAAGTCGAGGAATAAGAACAATGATGCTGTAATGTTAATAAGATGCTTCACAACCCAAATTTCCAGTAAAACTAGTCAGCTTTAACACCTGGAAAGCTGAATGTTCCTGCAACCTGTCCCTCATGGCATCACAGTGCTGTTCCAATGCAGAGTCCAGCAGGCCCATCCTCTCCTGCAGTCCCTCAAGTGTGTCTTCCATCAGAGCTCGCTCTTCACCTCCACATAGCCGGTCCAATCCACCGCCCAGCAGATCTCTGCAATTTTTCACCTCCCTGGTTATCTCCTTTAGCTGTTTATTCAAACCCTAAACAGAACAGTCAAAGTCAGTTAGTATCATTTTATGTTAAAATCTTAAAGTCAAGTAAGACAAAATATATTTGTTAATGCTTGAGAACAGCTAGTAATTTTCCTCCTGCTACGATTTATTTGTCAGACTATTTAATATCTATATCACTGTTTGTCTTCTCTTACCTCCAAATGTGTGAGCTGTGTCTCTGTGTCCTCAGAGAGCAGCACAGGACCAGCGAGCAGCTGATTCTCAGCAGCATCTAACCAGGAGGAGGCAGCCGATACTGCAGCATACAGATCCTGCTGGATTGTTGCCTCACCAAAAGATGCTGCAAGCTTCCTGTCACTGCCCGCTGCCTGTGAGGGGCAAAAAGATTATGTACTCGATATTTTGAAAGGCATGACTAAGAATATTTTTGCATTGCTGGTTAAAAAGATACTTTTTGAGAGAGATTAACATGAGAAAATGTTTGCTTCACCTTCTCTGTTATTCTTTCTAGAGTTTGGCTGCAGGCCTCAAACGAAGCTCTAGGAGAGCAAGAGTCCTGGCTGGTAGGCTCACCTCTGAACACCACGCTGGGACTGGACAGACGGGACCGGTGAAGGACCTGCATACAAAGAACGAAATACAATACAGTTCAAGGTCAGACTGGCAGCATGCAAAGCAAAAAAAGTGTAAAATTTCATCAGCAGAAGAAACAGTAAAAACAAAATGCCCTTTATCTGTAAATACTAACCTTCTAGCTTCTGATAAACAAATTTATTTAAAGATTTTTAAAAACAACTTAATGCATAAAATAAAATGCAGTTTCTGGCATGTATACCGGGCTAAGCTGGTCTTGCTCCAGGGAGTTCAAGGAGAGCTGCAGCTTTGTGTTTTGATCATTATTTAGGTTTTCCCATCTCTGTCTCAGCTGCTCCAGAGGAGACAAGGTCTCATTCTCCAGGAGCACTCCACCAGGCACGGACACCTCACTGCAAGAAGGAGAGGATGCATTTGAGAGCAAGTGTCATGGTCGAAATCCTGACTCGAAAAAAACCCTAAATACTCACAATTTTTAAATGTTTTAAGGATGCTAAGTATTTCTCAAGATCTTTGATAAAATACCTTTCCCCATTGGGTGTGGTTTGTTGGCTGAGTAACTCCTCTCCGACGCTGGCTACAGATGTGAGCAGCTTCCTCTGCTCAGCGACGTGCTCCTGAAGCTCCTACAAAATATTACACTCGTGTTCGATTTATCTTTACAAAATATGCACCTTCTTTTAGCAGCTGATTTTAATTAAAGGGAAGTAATAATTACAAATGGTGTATGAGACAGTCAGCTCAGGTCCTTTAAATATATATTAGAGTACAAAAGAGCCTCCTCTTACCTTCTGTCGACGCAGGTTGTCGTGTTGCTGCTGTGTGCGTGTTGACCGGGCCTGAGACAGCCAGTCCTGAATGTTAGGACTCTGGGACAGGGACGAATCTGGCTCGCTGTCCTCCTGCTCTTGCAGTGAACCCTGGGAGAAAGATGGACATTAGATATAAAGTGTAATTTTGGAATAAGGGCATTTAACAGCTGCCAATTTTTAAGCCAATTTTTAGTAAGCAGCAATAAATATGCCTAATGTACTAACATATATCTATGATGTTTATCATAAAATTATTTTGTGCATGCTAAATATTTATTAATCAGAGATTGCTGCAGGCATGTGCCTAGAAAGCTTCAGCAGCCTTCATATTTATTATACAGTGATTAAATATCTGAGGATTAATGTGAACAAAAGGGCATGTTAAAGGAGACCAGGAGCATGTTGAGTCCTCAGAAACGCACCTGATCTAATGCGTTTAGTGTTTACATCTGATGAGTCAGCATCCTTTTATCTAAGTGCCATTGTGAAACACACAGCTGTTGCTGTTTCACAGTGGAAAACAGTGGACTTTTATGAAAGAGCATGAATTAGCCTTTAGTACTTTTTGGACAATGCCAGCATTGACGTTGCAGGCCAATTCAACATACGACATGTACAAAGGAAAGCTGGGAAGTGAAAATACACTGGGGTGTGGAGGGTTAATGCAGACATGAATTTGGTGAAAGTAAACAAATAATGTATGATTGATAATCTCACCTGTATGTCAACCTGTTTGTCCTGCAGCATCTGCTGCAGCTCCAGCAGGCTGTCTTTGAGGGAACGCAGTTTCAGGGTGAGCTGCTCTGCCTCGCCTTTGGTTTCAGCCCGGCCCTCCAACAACAAGCTCTCGCTATGGACGGATAGCTCTGATAGGTACGACACCTTCTGCTCGATCTCATACAGCATATTCTAAAAAACAAACAAACAACAACAAAAAAACGGGGTTACAGTTGATTAAGCATCAGCATCTCTCATAGGTTTAATTTGTTCTCCTCAGCTCCCAACTTATTTCTTAATAGAAAGAGTTTTAAAGAGTCTTCACTTTTAGACTAAAAGTCCAGAGTAAGCTTGAAAAGGACAACAATTGTACTAAAGTGAAGAGGTGGTAGTCTGTATTCTCAATGCTTGTATTCTCTCCTTTCACACAGGGATAGAAGAGCCCTCGCTAGAGATGGGAGGTGATCATGTGGAAAGAATTTTCCACAACAATACAGAGCGCCTCTTATCCCTCAGTTTGTAGCGTCGCTCTGTCATTCAGAGGCAAAGAAACAGTTTTATCTCAGCTTTCTGCAAAAACCTCCATAGTGCATTTCAATTAAAATTTTCAAACATCAGTTTAAAAGTTTTGCAGGTTTTTTTCTTTTGATGAATAGACAGAGTAAACAGCATAATTGAGTCTGCCTTGATGATGCGATTAAAGCTCAAAGTTTAAAGTTTGGAAAGCATTTCATTAAGCACAGACTGAAGACATATTATATGCTAGTAGTTTTTAAGCTGCTTACATTGTGGTGTGCAGGCATTTAAATAAACAGATTGGGTTAAGTATGTCCAAAATACTTTCCTAACTAAGGTCTCTGCACATTGTACCACATTTAAAAGACGATTACCATTAAACCAAGATTATAAGACACAATTTTTTATCAGTTTTTAATCTCAGGCCTTTATATTTTTTCCTTGACTTTACCAGAGTTCCTCCACTTTAGATTTCTCTTCACTGCAGTTCTCTAAGCTCATTTGATATTATATTTTTTTATGTGCAGTTTTTATCCCCTGGACATGAAGTTCAGCATGGTCCAGACCTTTAGACGTGCAAACCACACAAAGCATATGTGAACTACACTTTAATCAGCTTACTGTCTCCCAGCTGCTACAGACACACTTTATAAAACTGACTTCCTGTCTGGTGAACAGAGCTATAAGAAGCCTATTATGGAGCATCACAGGAAAAATATGTAAACATCTCACGGCTCACATGTAATATGAATGTTAATATGTGCAACATGAATATTTTAGCATCTAGGCTCTGCTGTAAATCTCCACAAGAAAACATTGAGTTTGACACAGCAGGGAGTTAGAAGTGACAGCATTTTTAACATCATAACTCCCCTCCTTACAAAAATTAAATCATGAGCCTGACACACAGAAAATTCCCAGGGGGCAAATCAAGTAGAACCGAGTATCTAATGCTGGCAAATAATAAAGAACCATGAATTATAAATTCAAACTGAAAGACTGCAAAGCTAGAAGATTTCCAGGGCAACAGAATGGAGAAATACTGGATGTAATGTTTGAGATATTTGATCTAGTACAACAATATGTAGACCAAAAACAATTATTTTTAAACTCCAAATAATTTAAAACTAAAGTTTCAGTGCCCAGTATTAAAAAAGGTTCATATATAAGTGATATATTCCTACTTTCGCACAGTGGTACTGTAAAAATCAAATGCTGATATAATGTAAATAATAAACATATAATAATATTGTAAAAAATATATAAAATTAAATAAGCTTAAGTGCAGTTATGGTTTTATTAGCACCTTCCCCATTTAATCAATTTGCCAAAAAAGACACGAAACACACAAAAAACCATGCAATAATATTTTTTTTTAATAGAAATTAAAGTAAATGTAAGCAAAAAGATCAGACAGTCCAAGAAAAATTTCTAGAAAAGCGAAGCAGCCAGATACTTCAGCCTTTGATAAAAACACAGCAGCATAGAAGCCGTCATCCCCAGTTTTGTTTGTTCGACCAGATTTGGCCTTCTCACCTGACAGTCGATGAGCTGCTCCTCCATGTCCATGTCTTCACTTTGGGGCTGGAGGGCAGAGCTGAGAGTGGCGCGAGTGCTGAGCAGCCAGTTGTCGAGCTCTTCGGCCTCACTGTGGTATCGCTGCAGCGCCTGCTCCTGTCGCTGCTCCTCCAGTTGTTCACTTAATTTCTCCTGTAGAGATCAATGCCACACATATCTTAAATACAAGCACATGATAAACTAGAAAAAGTATAAGGATTTGGTAAATCACCTCCAGCAGCTGCCGTTTCCCCGAAGCCTTCATTCGAATGGTGGCCATCCTTTCTCCCAGTACAGTGAGAGTGGACTGCAGGGCCAGCTGTTCCCCAGCATCCCCATCACTCTCTGCCAGCTCCTCAGAGAAGCACATCTGTAGCTCACCAATCTCCTCCTGCAGCATCAGGATCTCATCCATCAAAGCCTGAACAAACGGCAATAAGACGTGTGTGAAGAATTAAATTAGAATATGCAAGAAAAAAAGAGCCAATGGGAATTAATTAAGGAAGAGAAGAAGAGGCTGAATAGAAGATGGGGAGCCAGCAGTGAAAGAGGGTGTGTAGAAACCTCTTGACAGTAATGTTGCAAAAGCAAACTGTTTCTCTTAAAGCCGTGATGTTGGCATAGCAACGAAGAACAGTGCCATGCAGTCTGTCCAACCATTGCCTGGCCCCGTGCAATATTAAACCCCTGAGTCGTACTCTGTTTCCCAAGAGCACGCTGATCTATACCATCTTTGTGAGGATGTCTCCTATCAGCCTTACAGATTACACTTCATGTATTACACTACTACTTTTATACTCTTTATCCGCACTACATTATGTTCCATTATCCCTTTAAAACAAACATGAGCACAATTCCCTTAATACCCCCCGACTCAGCTCTCACCTGGTGTGCAGCCATCTGGCTCTCTGGAGTCTTGTTGGGCTCTAAGCCCTCATTCAGCGCCCCCTCAATAGACTCCATCTTGGTGGAAATAGACTGGAGGGACTCCTGATAGTGCTGCTGCCGCTCCAGGGCCTCATATAAGCTCTTCTGTTTCTCACTGATCTGAAAGTACGATGACAAAGTCAAGCTGTCAGACATGGCAGTGTTGGTCTGAGGTCACCAAAGCTTCAGGTCAAGATTTGGGACCACTCGCACCTTACTCAGTATGTTAGGAGACAAACTGATCCCTGAGTTTGTTATTCTATTTGTCTAAAAGTATAATAATAATAAAAATAAATAAATGTGTTGATTAAAGGGATGATGTGACATACCACATTCTTTAGCGTTTCCCAGGATCTCTGCAGGTCGTCCAAGTTAGCAGCACTGCTTTCCATAGATGGGTCATAGAGTTCCTGCAGGGGTGCTCGGCTTAGTGTACCTCGACCCTTTGAAACAAGGAAAAAGTCAGTGTGGGCTTCATTAGAGCGTCAGAGTGATGCATGCTATTGATGCAAATAGTTCTTTGGGAAACCTTTGGGCTTAAATTTACAGCATCAAGTGTAATTAAAGCCTAGTGGCACACTGGGCCTAAGAATCAGGAAGTTGTACAAAAAATTACTTTTAAAATGTTTTCTTTTTTTTTAAACAGACATCATGAGCTTAAAAAGAGGCAGCTAAATGTTATAACTTAATACCACTTTACCTACTAAACTATCTATTCACTAATTTCTGTAGTTTAAAAATGGTTGACCTTGAGTCGGTGCTCTCTTGCTGATACAGCTGACATAACTTTCTGTTCTTGCTGGCAGGAGGAAATAAAATCCCTCCTATCTTTTGTTACTCTCTCTCACAGGGAGAGAGAGAAGCATTTAGTTTATGTCATATATAAGTTCAACATTAACGCATTTCTGGCAGAAACACAGAACAATTTATGTGCATTGCCTCAATAGTGCAAATTGACTTTACACGTTAAACAGTCACCTGCATTGTCCACTTTCAAAACTCATCTTAAAACACATTTGTACTCTTTGGCTTTCGACCCAGTATGAGACACACTGATCATGGTTGTTTTTATTCTATTATATAACTCAAGTCAGTATGTCATGAGTTAACAGTAATGGTAGGTTTCTTTAATTTTAAAATTAGGCTGCCCCCATAATCATATCCTGCCACACGGTGGGCATGGGTCAATCCTAAGGCAGATTAAGTTAGATCTGCTGCTGCATTTCCCCCACAGCAACAGTTTGTTAAAATTCCCACAGAATAGTTTGTTTTTGGTCCTATTTAAAAAAAAATTCCCAGCTGTCTTTGAACTTGTTGTTCTCTCTCAATATTTAAGAGTAAAACACATTAACAGGCCACTAAAACGGCATTTAAGATTTTACAGCTAAAATAAAAAATGTGACCTTTGCTGTTTCTCCCAGCACAACAAAGTGTTTCTGTTTCACTTCTGCATCTTTCGCAGTCACAGACAGCACAAAAAGCTACTTGATGATACCTTGGTTGCGTTTACAAAAATGGGAATGGCAAACAAAACTTCCACCAACAAAGTAAATATGCAAACAGGAGGATAATTTA